>PVJL010006155.1:47066-96632 GCA_004026885.1 Lyroderma lyra | reverse complement strand
GACCTTTCCTTGTGTTTTCCTTGTCCCTGGCACAGGGTTTAGATAGGCTGATAAAGGATGGCAGGATAAACAGCCTCTGGAAGGAAACTCTTTGTAGCAGGAAAGGGAGGGGACATGGTAACAAGGACACTAACAAGCATTGCCTTCCCAGAAATGGGTGAGAATAGAATCCTGTGATACAGAGATGTTCTTCCTTTGGCCTGGGGAGAAGCTGTCAACTGTGGGGTCTGGTCCCACATATTGTGGGGGCCAAGATGTTTGCTTGGGGGGGACAGGCAAGATGGCAGGGAGAACCCTACAGATAAAGCTGTATTGTTTCCTCATTCTCCTTATCTTTAACCCTACCAGACCTGAGGCCCTGAACCTAACTGTCCCCTATACCCGGGCTCCTGAGCATTCAAGAGAAAAAACCCACATGATATAGAAAAATGTTAGTTCCATGCAAACAAGTGGTTAGAATAAGATGGAACTCGGAGACATTGTAGGAAATAGGTCTGCCTTGCATTTCGAAAATTAGGTACAGCGGTCTAGCGGCAGATTCGGAAATTACCGAGAAATTGGTACGGCGGTCTGGTAGGGTTAAGAGCAGTCAGCTCTCTTCCCTTTCCTGAGCGCCTGATGGATGGCCCTCAGGTCCTTCCTTTTGGAGCCTCCTAACATTCAACGAGTTAGCCCTCTTGCCCAGAGGTTGGGTGTCTGATTGGCAACAGAGCTGCAGTCTGAGGGGAAAGCAGAGACTGGGTCTTACTGCATAGTAGGGTAGTTTCAAGACCCTGGAAAAGAAAGGGTGGGAAAGGAAACCAGCATCTAGTCACTTGTAAAGGACCTAGGAGTGGCACCCATCTGGCTGCCTTGACCTACTTTCCCCATCGCTCTCCTGCAGGTGTTAGAGCTGCGGCGGCCCATGGACTCCCGGCTGGAGCATGTGGACTTTGAGTGCCTTTTTACCTGCCTCAGTGTGCGCCAGTTGATCCGAATCTTTGCCTCACTGCTGCTGGAGCGCCGGGTCATATTTGTGGCGGATAAGCTCAGGTAGGGCCCAGTGGGGCGAAGTGAAGAAGACGGGGAGGCATGTCTGCTAATGCATCCAACATGTATTTACAGGCCCTAGTATGTGCCAGCCTCTGTGGTATTAGAGTGCGTGCGTGTGTGTTTATTTGTTGAGCTAAAGACCAAATGGAGACGGAAAGTTAGCAGACCCTGGAAGAGAGGATGGTTGAAGGAGCAGCCCTTGGGAGCACACAAGATGGCAGATAGAGAACACAGTGGCTGACTTGGCCTGAGGGAAGAGGAGGGACACTTCCTTTGCAATATTGTGCAGATGCAAATATATTTATAGGGAGAAAGGCAAGAGAGAGTAAGGAGATTTCTGGTTGATGGCCACATTTCCTCTGGAAGAGGAGGCAAAGTCATCTCTGTGGCATTGAGTTTGAGGGGAATGATAAACCTTAGCAGGGCCACCATGAGGAAGGGGACAGGGCACTCACTAGGGGTACATGGAGCCCGGAGCCAGCCACTGAGGGGGCCAGTTGAGGGTATCCCTTGGAGAAGGCAATTAATTGGAGTGACTTAGAGCCAGGCACTGGGAATTTGTGAAGAAGGACGAGGGGAGGCATTGAGGGTGCTGGGTAGGAGAATGGATGCAGGCAGGTTGGCCACTCAGAGTAGGAAGGGGAACAAGAAGATGTCCAGGAACTGAAGGTGCCAGTGAGGCTGGGAGGCTGGTTTAGGAGGCTAAGAAAAGAGCTGGAGGAGTTCCCTGATGGTGTAGTGGCTTAAGGCTTCAGTGGTGGCGCTGTCAGCGCTGCGGCCTGGGTTCGATTCCCAGCCAGGGAGCTACCCACATACCAAAAAGCAAAAAAAAAAAAAAAAAAAAAAAAAAAAAAAAAAAAAAAAAAAGAAAAGAAAAAGAAAAGAGCTGGATAGATCACAGGTCTTGTTCCAAAGCGTGGGCATTTATGACTTGGGGAGGTACAGGAGCTCCAGATGCCAAGATCTGGTTGTGGCCATGGGAAGGGTGGCAGAAGTCTCATTGGACATGAAGCGTTCTGGAAGAAGTTAAGCTCTTCTAGGCAGCCAACATTTTTTTTTTTTTTTTTAAGTGTCTTAGTCTCTTCGGGTTGCTATTAATATAACAAAATACTACAGACTGGGCAGCTTATAAACAAAAGAAATTTATTTCTTGTACTTGTGGAGGCTGGAAGTCCAAGATCAAAGTGCTAGCTTGGTCGAGTTCTGGTGAGGGCCCTCTTCCTGGTTCATGCCAGTGCCTTCTCATTGCATCCTCACGCAGTGCAAGGGGCTAGCAGTCTCCATAGGGTCTCTTTTGTAAGAACACTGATCCCATTCAGAGGCCTCCACTCATGGCCTAAGCACCTTCCAAAGTCCTACCGCCTAATACAATTACCTTTGAGGGTTAGGATTTTAACATGAATCCTGAGGGACACAAACATTTAGACCATAGCAAGGAGTATTTGTTGGAGGGTAGGACAGGCAGGGAGAAGAGGTCTTGGCAACATGTTGTCCATTCCTTTTTGTCGATCCACAGGAAGCTGTGGTTCCTCTAGGGCGGTAGAATTAATTCAGTCATCTAGATATTTACTAAGCTCCTTGCTGTGAGCCATGCCGTATGCCAGGTACTGATACGAGGGCAGAAAAGAAAAGTACTATTTCTGGTTTGTCCCCCAGTAAGTGCAGGATCCCTGGTGTGTTTCTGTCGGTGTGTATGGTGGGGTGGTGAGGGAGCAGGAGAAGTGGACACCTGAGTGCCCTCACAGGGCCCCGGACTAGGAAGCCAGGTCCACCCTCAGCCTAGGAGAAGGGAGGAGGAGGACAAACCAGAGCGGCTGACGTTCAAAAATGAGAACTTTCCCTTCCTGTCACAGCCTAGTATGTCTGTAGTCCGCAGTGCTGTGTATTTCGGTGGCCTCTCAGGCCCTTGTGAAAGTACCGAGCCTACAGCTAGAATTAGCCAGTGTGGTGTCCACAGGGCCTCTGCCTGCCTTGCCACCTCTGTGCCATCCACGTTCATTGTCTACTAGCAAAGCCTCCGGATGCCCAGCTGGCCAGATCTTGGTATCCCTAAAAGAGACTGGACCCTGAGATTTCCTTTCCCGATGGTTCCATTCCCTCACTTGGGATAGAGCCTCCTCTTTGCCACCCCCACCCTGAGCCCAGCTCCAGCAGGGCTATGAATACAGCTATTGTTTCTTATGGCTGCAGCTGCCTCTGAGCACATTCCAGGACCATTTTGGGAGGAAAATGTCCCAGGGCTGTCTTCTTGACCTGGCTCAGCATTCAAGTTCTGCCGGTTTGGGATCTTAGAAAAGATGTCCTCCCAGCTGTGTTCTGCCTCTGACTGGAGAGGTGCCGAGTAGGTAGCTCCGTGATGGCACATAGGCCTGGGCTGGGGTCAGGGCTCAGTAACTACAGCCAGCTCACGTTTTCTGTTTTCCACAAGTCCTCTGGCCTAGTTCTGACATCTGCATGTGGGAGAATGTGTGTGTATGTGTGTGTGCGCGTGCACGTGCGTACGTGCATGCACAGGCTCTGCAGTGGTCAGACCTACAGACCCTGCCTCCCGGGTCCATTGGAAGAGATTGTGGAGATCAGTGTGCACATGGACCCTGAGCCAGCCCTTTTCCAGATCTTTTTCATATGTCTCTCCTTGGGGTGTGAAGATCTGCTGATTCAGGGGAAGGGCTTTTGGGGCCATGACACTTGTGTCTCTGCTTCAAGGCCCAGCAGTATTTTAGGTGTCCATGGGGTCACAGAGCAGCCAAGGAAGGCACTGGTGACACAACACTTGTGAACATCCATAAGATCCGACTAGAAGAGGGAGTATGTTTCTGTCATGGATTAGCACCATGTTCTCTGACTGGTGGGGCATTAGTCATGAAAGGGTAAGAGTCCCTACTGGAGCTGATCAAGCAGAGACCAGGGCATTTATGGTTAATAGGTGGGACCAATAGAGTGGAGGGACAGGCTATAAAAGTCAATCTTGAATTTGAACTTGACTGTAGGAGTTTGTCTCCTCGTCTATAATAGGGTTCCTAGGCAAGGGGAGGGCCTTTGACTCTCCTGACAGATGGGTAGTTCAGGCTAGGTGTGTCTCCTGTGTTGACTGGTGCCCTTCACCAGCCCTCAACATACATGGGGAATGGGCACTCACTTTTCTACCTTCTAGCTAGCATCCTAGAGATTTTCCTACATCTCCCATTGGCCATTCTTCTTGGACAGCAAGACCTGTTACACTACTGGGTCTAGAAGCCTGGAGGCCTCTATGCCAAGAGAGGGATGACCTCACTGAGACCTGTGGCTATTTTTGGGAGCCTGAGAGGAAAGATGGGAGTTGGCATCCTTTTCTGCTTGGTAAGAATGGTGCCACCCTCCTCCCCTCAGTCAGTGGTCCTCAGACTACTTTTTCCAATTGAGGAGAGGAAGGAATGGATGGATAGAGGACAGAGAAGTAGAAATAATACTGGACTGGGAGACAGGAAATGTAATTTTGTCCCGGGTCTCCATTTATGACCAAACTAACCCTTGGTATCAGTGGCCCCAGCTGTAAAATGTGGAATTGATAAAATGACTTCTGTAGGGCCTTCCAGCTCTGTCTTACCCACTATGGATTTGTAATTCACTCTTACTCATTTATTTTCCCTTTGTACCCTCTGGCCTGAGCTGATGCACAGGATTGCCTGTGCATTTAGGTGGCCCTTTGTGTGGTGTTTGTGAATCCTCTCTGTCTTCAAGTATTGCTCCCTGGCTATTTCTAGGTAAAGTCACCAAAGAGGGTAGTACCAGTGTCCTTGGGGCCCCAAGTGGTGGGAATGCGGGGACTCCAGCAGTCTATAGGGTCAGACCCAGGTCCGAGCTCCATTAGCATTTTTGTTACACTGGGAGGCTGAAACAGAAAGGGATGTCCTGAGCTCCCAGCAGGCTCTAACTCCCCTTTCCTGAAGACCCTGGGCCGGAGCTCAGGGGCTTTGTCTCTGTTTGTCTACCAGCACCCTATCCAGCTGCTCCCATGCGGTGGTGGCCTTGCTCTACCCCTTCTCCTGGCAGCACACATTCATTCCTGTCCTTCCGGCCTCCATGATTGACATCGTCTGCTGTCCCACCCCCTTCCTGGTTGGCCTGCTCTCCAGCTCCCTCCCCAAACTGAAGGAGCTGCCTGTGGAGGAGGTGGGCCACCTGGGGAACCCACTGGCTGGGAAGGGTGGGGGAAGGAACAAGCCCCCAGGAAGGAAGGGCAGAGAGGGCACTGGAGGGGAGCAAGGCACTGGGATCTTCTCATTTTTGACCTCTGGGACTCCCTACCTAGCTTATTCTTTCTCCCTGGGAGCTGGAGTTACTCCCCTTATCTGGCCCTGGGAATCTGGAGGTCTGGAGGCCTGTGGAGGGCATTGCAGGGATTCATACCCTGAATCACTGCCACCAATGACTCTTTCCTCAGGCACTGATGGTGAATCTGGGATCTGATCGATTCATCCGACAGGTAAGAGTGGGACACAGCAGAAAGCGGCTGCTCTAGGGTGGGCGATTGTTCCATGCAGACTCCAGAGCACCCAGCACTGTCGCATACACTGCTCAACCTTCACAGCCTGTTGGTTGAGCTCTCTGGGTTCCATATTCACAGAACAGACAGGGGTGGGGGAAAGGTGATCTGAAACGTCTTGACCTCAGTCGGATCTGCCTTTCTGGTTGGCATCATCATTTTCTGGAAGGCAGTGTGGGAATGCAAAGAATATGGCCTGAAGTCTAAAGACTTGACCTCTGAGCTCTGCCACCTTTGAGCCACATGATCTTGGACAGGCCTGTGAACTTCTCTGAGCCAGAGAGCTCATCTCTACACTAGGCATGGCGATGACACACGCCTTGAAATGTTGCTGGGGGATTACTCATGATGCATAGCATGCCATGGAATATAAAGATTTTCAGTCACTGCTTTCAACTCCAAAAAGCCTTTGCTTGTCATGGAGATCCTCCTGGCTCTGTACAAAAGAGCACAACCCAGTGCCCTCTGAGAATGTACCATCTGTTACACACCACTGACACCAGTGACCCCTGGGTATAAGACATCAAGTACGGACACTGAACCAGAACATAGAGAAACGACAGCCTAATGTCATACCTGAGACACCGGCTGGGCCAGTCTCCCCACCCTGAGCTGGCTGTGCTTCTCACCTGGAGCTGAAGGTGGGGGAACTGGGGACCCTTCACCAAGGTCTCAGGCAGTGAATGCTACCTGCCCCGCCGCTTTTTATCTGTGTGACCTTGGACAAGTTTATTATCTTCTCTCTGTGCCTCAGCTTCTCATCTTACAATGAAGTTGATAAATAGTATTAGGGTTATGAGGAGAATTAAATGAGATTGTATATTTAAGCTCTTTAAACAGGGGCTGGCACATAGTGAGTGCTCAGTCAGTGTCAGCCGTGATTATTCCCACTGTGTTTTCCTTTTCCTGCAGATGGATGATGAGGACACGCTGTTGCCTAGGAAGTTGCAGGCAGCTCTAGAGCAGGCTCTGGAGCGCAAGAACGAACTGATTGCCCAGGACTCTGACAGCGACTCCGACGACGGTGAGGCTTGTCGCGGCACAGTCAGCTTTGGCCCCAGACTCCCTCCGCTCTGCTTCTGGGACTCCTGGGTCCCAGACCCTGTCTCTGTGTGCCTTATCTTTCAGGCTGACGAGGCTCCAGATGGAGGACCTGATCTCACTCTGGCCTCGAATTCTCTAGCCCCACCACCAAGTGGGGGGCAGGAAGTTAATGGCTTGACTGGGTCTAAGGCGAGAGAAGTGTCGTGGTATTTTGTCAGAGGGCACTCAGGAACATAAGCAGCATGGGGCTGCTTCTAGGGTGGTCCAGGCTACAAAGCTGCCCTCTTCACTCTAATTCTTCTCTGCCTCAGGGGGTTTGGGAAGGAAAACCCAAAGACATGTGGCAACTACAAAGATTCTTCTTGCTGACAGAAAACTAGTTATTCTTCCCTCTTGGGCCTTGCCTCGAGCCACTGCAGGAGATAGAGGGGACTTCCTCTCCCTGTGAAGCCGGGAAAACCACTGAGGGTGAGGGTGTGGGGAAAGTGGTCCTCTGGTCTCTTATTTCCCCTCTCATTCATCCTGCAAGTATTTGCCAGCTCCTGTGTTCAGAGCCTCCTGGCTTGTAGGCTAGTTACAAGCCCAGAAGCATAGGAGATGAACAGATAGGGGTTCAGGATGGGAGTTTTACTAGGGAGAGGGAGACACCATCAGCTGGAGTTTGCAGTTGTAGTTTAGAGATTGCAGGCTCAACCTGAACCTCAAAGGTTGTGTTTTTGTTTTTGTTTTTTTTGTTTTTTTCTCCCAGAATGTAATACCCTCAATGGGCTGGTGTCAGAGGTGTTTATCCGGTTCTTTGTGGAGACTGTCGGGCACTACTCCCTCTTTCTGACCCAGAGTGAGAAGGGGGAGAGGGCCTTTCAGCGAGAGGCCTTCCGCAAGTCTGTGGCCTCCAAGAGCATCCGCCGTTTTCTCGAGGTTTTCATGGAGTCGCAGATGTTTGCTGGCTTCATCCAAGACAGGGAGTTAAGGAAGTGTCGGGCAAAGGGTAAGGTTAAAGGAGCCTGGGGTTTTGGCAATGGGCCCCCTTCTCTAACTTTTCTGCCAACAGCCGAGCTGAGTAGCTAAGCACTGTGATGGAAGCTCTTGGGTATTGTCTCTAAGGCCAGGCCTCCTAACATTCTTTTTCTTCTGATAGAAACTTCCAAGGAAGCTTTCCTCTCCTCTTCTCCCAGTAAATGCCTTCACAAGGCTGTGCACAGGCAGGAGCCGTGAGGCTAGAGAGTGGGGCTCACCTCCACCCAGAGCAGCATGCTGTTGGTTGCCTGGTCCCTTCTAATCCAGAGAAAAGGACCAAGCTGAGCAATTTAGGGGGTTCTGAGAATCCAGGGTTGGAAAGGTCCTTGAAGAGAATTGAGCTACCTGTCTTGGGTTGGTGGCAGTCTACATTCAGAGCAAAAGATCATCTTATCTAGTTATTTAGTTATTTCATCAGCTCTGATCAACAGGGCTTTTCCATCTCACCAAGATCTTTCTGCCTAACTCCAGGATTATTATTTTGTCTACTAGTACTGTCCATTTAGTTTGACAAATCTTTTTGAAACAACATGGTAGCGTGGTCTGAAAGAAACTAGAGAAGGTGTCCATCTACTTGGGGGCGGCTTTGAAATGAGGAGTGGCGTCTTCGCCATAATGCAGCTCGGCACTGCACTGAGAAGCAGGGTATCCAGGGCCTCTTGCTATCAGCAGTGAACATCAGTAGAATGTCCTTAATGTTGGTTTTGATGAGCCACTCTGACTTCTGAGACGTTCCTATAAATGATAATTGCAGATTCTTGGTTTCTCCCTTTTTGGGATCTGAGCCTCATGTCCCCGCTTCAGTAGCCCCCTGGCCCGCTCTTGCCTTCCTCCAGTGACTGTTCTGGTCCCTGCCCTGTTTCTCATCTTCCCCAGGCCTATTTGAGCAGCGAGTGGAGCAGTATTTAGAAGAACTCCCAGATACTGAGCAGAGTGGAATGAATAAGTTTCTTCGAGGTTTGGGTAAGTAGCCTTCTTGTGGATGAGATAGATGTTCAGCAAGAAGGGAGGGGCTGGGGGATCTGTACCCCGTACCATTCTGTTTATACTGGGGCTATAAACAGAACAGGGAAAAATCCCTTGGTGAAGAGAAGGTTCCCAGCAGTGCTCAAGAGCATTTAGCTCATTATTTACCCAACTGCAGAACCAAAAGAAACCACAGCTCCCCACCTGAGTCAGGTTTTTCTGGGGTGCACACCTTCCTGAGTGAGTGTGAGGGCCATGGGACCAGTGAGCTTTCTTCTAGGCCATAAGGGATCTATAAAAGTATAGTGCCAGAGTGCCCTTCTCTGAATACCTCCACTCCTTTTAAAGAGCTCAGCTATTTGGATCATAGACTCAGCATGTCTCAGTTTAAAGGGAAATAGAGGCCCAAGAAGTGAAATGGCTTGTTGAAAGCCACACAGTGATTAATACCAGTGCCCTTAGTAGAGCTCCGGAGTGCTTTTCCTTCCCTGGATCAGATCCATTATAGCTGTAATCCAAGCCTTCTCATCCTTTCTCCACCAAGAGACTTAGGACTGTTAGAAGAGATGATACTGAACCATTCTCACTCTTGCCCTTTCTGACCCACAGGAAACAAAATGAAGTTCCTTCACAAGAAGAATTAAGCTCCTTTCCCAGTAAGAGAGTCCAGTGCCTTACAGAGCCTGGAGCCTGGGGAGGGGACCCAGCCTGGGACCCTTGGGGCTGTTGTGGCTGCTCTGCCCCCACAGTCCCCACCCTCCAAGCCAGCCCACCTCTGCCTTCACCATATTCCCAGGATACTGTTTGTAAATAATCTGCTGTAAGCTTTATCTGTTTTTGTAACAAGCAAAGAGAATCTGATAAATATTTGTATATTCCCAAGGGGCCGGTGCTTTCCTGCCCTGCCTGAGCATGGATAAAGTTTTGCTGGGTGCTGGTGACTGGCCATTTATGTGCAGCTGACTGTCTCAGCCAAACCACTGATCTTCCCTTGGAGGTTCCTGGCCTGCCTGCCTGAGGCCCCTGCTGCCAGTCTTGGGCCCTGGAGAGCAGATGCTGCCTTGTTATGTACAGGAGGACTACTTTTTTTTAAGTCTTAGAGTTTCTATTTTTTTTTTTTTTTTCTAGTAGTCCCTAACCCTAACCCTGTTCTGAAAAGCACAGGGCAATCAATCCCCATTTGCAGCATGGTACCAGGCTCTGGGGCCTGGCCTTCTCTTGTTCCTCCCACTTTGGTGATGGTCAGTGAGTCATGGGAAGCCCACCCCCCAGCTCTGCCAGCTCTCTGGGCCTAGGTCCCATTTAGTGGTGGCCTTGATGCGGTACAGGGCATCCCTCCTTCCAACCATCTACGGGTGTTCTCAATAAACAGTGTACAGTTGTTTGGGCCCAGAGCCTTATGTGTTCCTTGCCTTCGTTATCCAGAACTTTCTCTCTTGGGGGATGGGCCGAGATGGATCAGTCAGGGCATAAATACCATCATGCAGGGATTAAGCATTTAGTGAGTAAGGTTCGAGGTGGGTCACTGAAACTTCCCTGGAAGTCTGGTTGTCTGGCCTAGGGTATATGACTAGTCTTAGTAAGAAGATACCTAATCATTGTTCTAGTCCAGTGTTTCTAGTTCTATGTCAGTGTTTCCAGTGATGGGAATCATCATTGTCCTTTGGCTCCACTATTAGGCAAATCTTTTAACATTATACTACTATTCAATATGAAATCATTGGGTATCCTCACATTGTGGAGTGAAGCACAGCTAAAGCCAACCCAGGGCTTGCTCATATGGCTCTTCCATATCATTCCGTGAATAGTTTTTTTGTTGGAACCCTAGGTTTGAATACAAAAATTCTGCTACATTCCATGGAAGAGCAAGAAGAGAGATGAGCAGGATGGGAAATATGGATGGCTTAGGCTTTCTATCCAGGCAAGGCCTTTGCAGAGCAGAGACCTTGAAAATTCCCAAGATGAGGCATTAAGTTGGAAGGCTCTTCATTGGTATTAGATTTGGGTCTGACATATTTGTACTATGGAGTAAAGTTTTCCTGTGTTTCCACCCTACCCTACTTAACCAGGAGGCAATCCCAACTTGAGCTCCCATTCCTCCTTCTCTCCATCTACATTGAGGCCTGCAAAGGTGCTAATCCTTCCATGGTTTGGGGTTGCTGTCAGTCTCATAAAGCAAAGTAGAGGGTTGTCTTCTGGGAAGACAAAGTCATCTTCTCTGAAAAAGCCTCCTACATAGTTGGCCTTGGCGTCTTCCAGGAATAGGAGGGCAGAAATTGAGGTCTTATGACTGGGTTTTCAGTTGAAGTAGGTAAGGACTTAAAACCACAGAGTCCAGAGTGAGGTTTGTTACCTCCAGAATGTGCCACTGTTTATCCAGTCTGGCTTCATAGAAGTAGAATCCTTAATAATAATAAAAAAATAGTTTCCAAAAGTTGTCATTCCCTCCCTTCATCTTCCTCTCTTTTTTAATGTGGCTTCAAAGAATCCTCAAGACACGATCAGGTCACAAAGTATAAATTCTTTTTTGGAAAAATTTAAAACTTGGACATACCTTTGAAATTTTAGGAGACCTAAGACTAACCCTAGGGATTTTTTTCTCCTACTGTGGCCACAGCTCTCATCCCAATTCAGAAAACCAATAGTGGCACATAATGGTTTGGAATGGGCTGCAAGGGCACATATCGTCACTGCTATGGGCAAGGCATAGAAGTTTATGGGGATAGGAGAGGTGGGTGTGTCTAGGGGGGGCCTGGTTTGGGATTGACAACAAGTGTTTAGGGCTTCTTTCAACATTCTACTTTCACATATCTCTGGACCCCTAAACAGGTGGTTCCCAACCCTGTCAGGTCTGACACTCGCCTTTTCCATAGCCAGTACCGTAACTCCCCCCTTTACTATCCTGAAATGAAGTTCATAGATAATATAACTTACCCAAACATGACCTAACTGCAATATAAAAGGGGATAAGTAAAAGGAAAGTATTTTATAATGTCTTTAACTTGGGAAAAGCTTGGGCACAACTGTACTAGAAAGTACAATAAAGTCAGATGCTTTCCATAGCCAGTACCGTAACTCCCCCCTTTACTATCCTGAAATGAAGTTCATTACTGGGACTGAATAGCTACACGTGCAGACAGATAAAAGTGTGTTGTATTAGAAACTCAGATTCTGTTGAGTAGGTGTTACCATTGGCAAGAGAGTTTTTTGAAATGAGTAACTGTTAATATTCTCAATAAACCACAATATGAGCTTCCTCTGACTCAAACAGTGTTTGAAATCCTGGAAAACTGAGAAGTATATGAAAACAAAACAAACAAAAATCCCAATTTATTATGTGTAAATGAAGTTAGGGTCTAAGCTGGATTTTTCTTTGTTAAGAATCAACCCAGGGAGCATTTGCGATCTTGCTTGCCAGCATATGTCCATCAGTTTGGTTTAAGCAAATGCTTATCAAAAATTCTCTTAAAATAAAAAAATCAACCCATACATTGCAGGACTTACAGAATCCCTGATTGCTTTCCCTCCATGATTATTACCCCTTCCCACCCCCCATGGTATTGCCGTCATTGAAAACAAGAGTCCTTTAGCAGTGCCTTCCTGACAACCCTGGGGCCATTGCTCAGGTGCAAGGCAATGCTGGCTCGTCCCACTGCCTACATGCTGTCAGCTCTCTTCTTTTCTGGAGTTAAGAAAGGCCCTTGGGTTTACTCCTATAATCAGTCTGGTTGGTAACTTTTAAGAAAAGCAGGGGGGAGTTCCCTGATGGTGTAGTGGCTTAAGGCTTCGGCGCTGACGCTGTCAACGCTGCGGCCTGGGTTCGATTCCCAGCCAGGGAGCTACCCACATACCAAAAAGCAAAGTAGGGTAGGCTGCCATATTACATTTCTAAATGCTCTTTTTAGTAAGTAATCATGCTCTGGTAAATCATAGTGCAGAAATGAAGAGGTGGATTGTAAAAGGTAGTATTTTGAAGGTAGTGCCCCTGGAAAGCAGTATTATTCCAACTGTGGTTCACACTGGCTTGTCTCTGGAATTACTACCCTAAGAAAATCATTCTAATTACAATCACAGCTCAGTTCAATTTTTCTTTAAAATATCTTATTTCACATGTGGGCTTGAAACCTACCTTGCACCCAAAGTGACTTATTTATGAGGATGCAAAAACAGGGTTAAAAAAATGGGAATAAAAGTAAAACAAACATTGGGCTGTAAAAAAAAGCCAGACACAAACTTTAACCTATATTCTTACTAGGGGAGATACACAAAAGTAATTTCTAGAGCCAGGGAGTGTGGTGGTATGCATCCCAAAACAAATTTACAAAAGTGAGAGTGGGAATAAATGAAAACTCTAGAACAAGAGAAAATAGTTTTCATTTTCGGCACTGGCAAGTTATTGGCATCTTTCTCCTATTTTCTGTCCATTTATATTGCCTCTTAATATGAAAGTAATATGCATTTGGTTAACCAAGAAACTCAAACTGTACTAAAACATACACCATCTTTCTCACCTTCCTAAACTGAGGGCATCCCTTCTATGTTCTTCCAGAACATTTCCATCTGTGTGCAAGCAAAGTTTCTTTTTTAGTCCAAGGTGCCTTGAACATAGTACTTATTATCTTTTTGATAACTGAAAGTTCATTTTTGAGAGGTTTGGAAATTTCCATCTTGAAAGTGTATGTACATAAAGATCACGCCTCCTGTTAACCGTAGCCGAATCGGGATTTGAAGGACCCAAGGGTGTGGGAGACTTCCGCTCTGAAGACGGCCCGTGCCCGACGGGGACCTGGGCAGCAGTTAAACCTCCCGCCTCGCGTCGTAAAAGTCCATCACGTAATGCGGCCCGGCCCCGCCTACTGCCGTAAATGGTAGCGCCGAGGGATGATGCTGGTGACGCCCGTGCTTCTGGTCATATGGTTGGGAATGTGACCCCGGAACCAAAGCCTCAAACCGGAAGTGCTTCTCGGGCGAAAGAGAAGGAAGTTGGCTGAGTCGCCGTGTGTCACGAGGGTCCCTAGGAGGTCGGCGGTGTAGATTAAGGAGTGTAGCTGCCAAAGCGCCAGGCCCTGCAGGGCTCAGAGCGCCCTGACTCCCCGTCTGCCGTCTTCCGCTGGCGGTGTGCGCCCCCGGCTTGCTTTCGTCCTTGGATCTGACTGCTCTTGAACTAACCATCGCGTAGCAATACGTTTAATTGAATTGAAAACTTAAATCCAGTTTAGTGATTTTTGCGAAATATGTGGCAGAAAATCTCCCATAAGGTATAGCTGGAGTTTTATATGGAAAATACTAAGGCTGTCCGGAAAGCATCCAGCCACGCAATATGAAAGAGACATTTATGGCTGGAATTTTCCTGGACAGCCCTCCTATACTTAAAGCACACTAGGCAGGAAATGTCTTTAGCAATTCCAGCTATAGAAAGTTTAGCTGTAAACCTAATATTCCAGGCGATAACCATTTTTCACAATTATTTTCAGAGGTACTTAAAAGGTTGAAGACCGCAGAGTTAAGAGAGGCACCTGATAAGGCTCTGCTCCCTATATAATGGGAGGACATAACTAACTCTGTGCACTTAAGGGGTGTGAGCTTACTGCCTACAAGACATCGTCAGTCTGGCAGTCTCATTTTTTTGCTATGCACTGACTATATAGTTTATGCTGTCCATTTATTTGGGACATGAATATTTGGCTTCTCACCAGTCACCCAGCTCCTTTTGGCATTACTACTCAGTCAGAGGATCCGTCCAGGTGTTAGCTGTAGATTCTGGTGACTAGGCTGGAACAAGGCAATTCAAGAGATCATCTGCCCATTTATACAGACGGGATTGGAGTATTATCCCATCCCACCCCCATCCTCTCTCGGGTTAGCACCACAAGGTACCAAAAAATTCCTGAAATAGAAGCTGGACACTAAGAACTAGTGATTTCTTTCCATTGTACCCTACCCTTCCAAGCCGAACCATTTTGCTGTCAGTGCTCCCCACATTTTGCCCGTTTTAAGCATCTTACTCCTTTTCTACTCTCATTCCTATTTTCCTGGCCCTGCCCTGTAGCCCTGTCCCTGAATGAGAGCCTCAGGATCACCTCTTCACATACCAAGTCACTTGCCTACCTTTGCACATTGGTTTCCTGCATGCATGTTTCTTCCTCCCTCTCCTTGGACCACTTTTCCATGAACTGAATCAGTTTGCAAGTTAGCTCCCTTAACAGCTCACTACATAATGGTTGCTTTTTGACTAGAAGGATGAATAAATGCTTTACATTTTACTTAATCCACATAATCAATCCTCAAGTAGGTGCCTACACCTAAATTTTAAAGATGAGAACTAGACTAAGCCCAAGTCACACAGCTGTTAGGTTTGGATCAAAATTCAAACCGTCTGAATCTTTCTGTACTTACCTTTTTGTACCTTCAGTGTCTAGTGTGTCTCAAATTGTTTCAATTCTTTCAACTACTAAACCACCTGTTTTCAATCCATGGCCTTGGCTTCCATATTTTTTGTCTTTCAAGACACTAGGGAAAATCTTTCACTTTCCCTTCCTCCCTCAGCACCATTATGGAAGAGGCAAATCCAGATGATCCAGTTGTTAGTCTGTCCAAATGAGTAAAGCCTCTCTGACCTCTTTTAAATTCCATTATTTTTTATCAATTCTCTTTCCATTTTTCCTTATATTTAACAACCCCCCCCCCTGGTTGTCATGACTTATTTGTCTCATAGAAAGTCATGGTCCCATAGAGCACTAAGGACATAACTCTCCAACAAATTAACCTACCCAAGTTATAGGTGTAAGTGCCATCTTAACCATTTCTTCAGCAAAGGTTCTAGACTACAAGTTTTATTTTGAGTGAAAAATAAAATTCACAATCCAAACCACTTTGATATGTAAAAGCCCTAGTGTGTCTAACTGGGCCACATCCTCAAGATTTTGGTTATGAATAGAATGCTTTAGTACAGTGAAGGAGCCAGGTGGAAAAACCTTAGGTTCAGTCTCAGTACTTGTCCCCTTCTGAGCCCTATGGAAGCAGTTAAAGGAACTTCCTTCCACTCCCTGTAAATTCAGAGTATACAATGTAAACAGACCTTACAACTATTTTATATATATATGTGTGTGTGTGTGTGTGTGTGTGTATAAATAAATAATCAACAGATATTATCACGTTATAAATGAAAAGGTTCAAGTTAGGGAAGACCAAGACCTGTTAAGTGTTGGTGCCATCTCTTGTACTCTCTCTCTGAGGGAAGGTGGCTGAAGCACAGGCCCTAATACCCCCACTTCCAAAATCTGTTAGGTGGATTTTTGACATACAGGTAAGGGAGACAGAGGTGCCAAAGAACCTATACCCAGGCCAGAAAAGAAAAACCTTCAAGCCATTTAATGAACTTCCCTCCATGTGGCTTCAAGCCACCAAAACACAGGCCCCTCCAACACCCTTAATCTTCTCTTCAGCTCTTCTGCTGAAGAATTTGGCCTTCACGATGACAGGCTGCTTTGGGAGCTTTCCTTTCCCCAAAACTTTGTAGTAGCCCTAGAGAACAGAGAAAAGGATTTATAATACATCATGGCAGGTACCAACTCCTTGATGGGTATGAGGAAAGATGGCTGTCAATCCGCTTGTTTTAGGAGCCAGGGAAGACATGTTTCTGATCTGGGCACTACCGGGGGCACTGACTGCCCTCGCCAGTGAATCAAGACCAGCAGATTCTCTCCGAGAACTGTAGCACACCAGGACAAGAGCTGTCAGGATGTGACTCTAGTCTCGGGCAAAGCACAAACCCCACCCTCTCCAACTCAATTATCATCTAATAAGCAAAAAAAGAAAGAAAAAGTAAAAAAAAAAAAGGGTGGGGGGTCGGGAAGGAAAACCACATTCTCAGCAATGTTTCAAGAAGTCTTGATCAATCTGAACCTTAACTGAAAGTCCCCTCAGGGTTCAGGCTACTTTTACACCCGGGAGGGAAGACTGACACAAGGACACAACTTCAAATGTAGGGCCTTAAATAACAAACACATTAGGATTTCATTCTGTAAGAAAGGTTCAAATAGCTGGGCTTCATGTAGGCTTGTATAAAACAACCAGAACCAATACAACTAAGATACTGGCAATAACTCACATGAGAAATACAAACTAGTACAAATCAGGGCAGGAACAGAACGAATGAGACTACTGATTGGAAAAACATTCGAGTGAAAAGGAAATAACTCACAATAGTGAGAATGGAAGGATTACTCTTCAACTGAAATAGAATTCAATTTTGGTCAGTAAATTAATTAGCTCTGGAAATTCTTCCAAAAGGTGGAACTGTCTAGTTGGTGACTGGAATATAGACTTCAGGTGGGAGATCAAGCAGATTATTCAGTTTTGAGAGGTAAGGACTCTCATAAAGGCAAAAATATTCATTCACTCACCGATCGCACCACATCAATGATAGGAGCAGCCCCAGTCTTGTTTTTGGCAGCATTTACCCGTGTCTGCTCACTGACCAAGGTCCACAGTTTATCGAGGTTCACAGTCGGGCAGAAGCTCTGGTTCCTCTTTAAGTGGTAATGCCTCATACCAACTTTCCCAAAGTAACCTGGGTGACTGGGAAGAGAAAGCAACCATTTTTATAATCTCACTCCAATTAAGAGGCTATAGAGTGTATGAGTGTGTCCCCATTGCCCTCCTGCCCCCACTCTTACAGTGTAAAAAGCCCACCAAAGACGTTCCAGAGGAAAAGACTAGCCTTAATATATAGTTCCAGAGTAAGTCACTGAGGAAGTCAGGCAGCAGTAAGGCTAGACTTTAGGTCATTTAATAGCATTTTATAGATATTCTATACACTCCTCTAATAGAGACCTTCAATATAAATAGTTAAATACCACCCCTTAATTTGTGGGCATAAGGGAATCTAACAATTGTGTAGGTCTTTCTGATGCATGTCACTAACCTGGTGACTGACTATGCCATGAGGGCCACAGTCAGTGAATAAGGTCAGCAGTTACTTTTTGAGGACTCTAGCACACTAAGGCAACTGTTGATACCCAAGCGTGACTCTAGCCTCGAAGACTAATTTTCTCAGTTCATATCAAGTGTTAACTTGGTAAAAGCCAGCAACAGGCAAGGTGTGTTGAGTAGCAAGTGGTTTGCTTCCCCCGAAGATGTTCTGAGCCAGCCCTCTGTGCCCCTAACTCCAAAACCATGCTAGTAAAAGCAGTAACACACTCACTATTTGTCGAAGTTGATCCTGTGGTGATGCATGCCACCAGCATTACCGCGGCCTCCCGGGTGCTTCCGGTGCTTGCCTGCAGAAATATAAATCTACATGGCTAACAGAGCCTTCTCCAGCCCTTCAATACTTCCCGTAAAAGCAATTCTCCAACTCCCTGCCTTTGCTTATGCTGTTTCCAGTCTACAATACCTTTCAGTATTGCTATTCCTTCAAGACTCCAGCTTAGACACCTCTCTGCAGCACCGCCACCTTCAATTCAATACTGTGCCCAGCTCAATTTTCATTCCCTCCCCAGTCTTCTCTAACTGGAGCACTAGAGGATTCTCAAAAAATAAAGTCAACAGCTATGGGTCAGATTCAATTCGACCCGACTGCACAAAGCTTAGTAACGCACTTCTAAGCTATCCATATCTTGACTTGCTAAGCACCAGACAGGGAAAGCCCAAGCGGAGCAGGATGGGAAGCCAGCACTTACCGATGCGGCCGTGGCCGTGGCTCACGTGGCCCCGAAGTTTCCGGGTCTTCCTCAGTCTGGATGGCTGTGTGGAGAAAGGCTCTTGGTGATAAGGCCTAAGGAAGGTGGGGCAGGGAGCGAAGCTTGCCAGATTGTAAGAGGCCCGTATCCCTTAAGATTAAGGCTCTGCCTTGTGGAGCATTCAGCAAAGGGGAGGCTACAGACTGGCGGCCTCATAAGGGCGGTGCCGGGGCGCCCTGGCCCGCGTGTCTCATGAGATCCGAACCCTGGGCCAACATACGCGGCCCCAGGTTACCGGGCCCACGCCGGCCCCTACCCTGCGGCCCGCTATGCGCGGCCCAGAAGACCAGACTAAGGTAGAGGGTAGGTGCCTGGGGTGCAAGGCGAGTACACCTCGCAGCCTGTGCCAACAACGGACAGGAGGAACCAAACCAATAAACCTACCATGTCGGCAGCCGAGACGAAAGAGGATGGCCTTTG
The DNA here is from genome assembly GCA_004026885.1 of Lyroderma lyra. Classification (NCBI taxonomy): domain Eukaryota; kingdom Metazoa; phylum Chordata; class Mammalia; order Chiroptera; family Megadermatidae; genus Lyroderma; species Lyroderma lyra. Next base: position 77,885 of record PVJL010006155.1, on the reverse strand, counting down.
CAAAGTCTCGCGAGATATGGAAATGCAAGCGGGACCAACCGCCTCACTTCCGGCCAGAGAGGGCGGGCTTTCGGTACGTGTCTCGTCTCGCGCTTTGCGGCTTCTATCGCTTCATCTCTCTGCGAGTTGTCCTTACTGTCCCTGGGCTGTCCCGGTTTCTGTGGTGGTCGAGTTCCCTCCGTGCAGTGGGTGGTTCGCACAGGCTCGGAGGCTGAGAGCTGTTGCGGAATCTGGGACTTGGGGCGCTGCGCACCAGGAGCCCTTCTAGGCCACCGAATCGCTCGGCTCCTCGTCAAACGCCGCAGCCCGGTGCGGCCCCACTCGCCTTCCTCTGTTGTTAGTGATCTAAACGCCCCCACCGGTAGCGGTTGCTTGCTTGTCCCCCGGTCGCGGTGAGGACCCATGAGGCACTGTGTAACCCCCAGTATGCCGCGTCGGCCTCTCGCTCAGGGGCCTTTGACTTTCTTCCCTAGGTGTCTTTTCCACCCTCTGGGACCTGATCTCCCACACTCCTAAATGGGCGCTGGGTCTTTCTCTTTTGCCTTTGGGCTATGATCAAGGAATATTCAGTGTGAACTTGCTTGCTTCAGGGACCTGCACGCCTGGTTGCTTTACAGACCTTTTTATCCAGACCTTGTAAGTTTTCTAACCGCCACAATAAATAACTCCACAGGCCTGTGATCCCCACATCCGGGCAGAGAACCTCTGCTCAACCTGGAACCAATACAAGCGTCTTGTGAAACTTTTCCGACCCATTTAGTCATAGCTGCTCACTTTACTCCACTTCGTGCCACCCCCAACTCTAGTACTTAGCTTTTAAATAATTGTTAATCCACATTTGTGTCCCTGCTAGACCAAATTCCTTAAGTGCTCGAGGATTATTTTCATTTATCCATGCACTCCCAGTTCCTGGCATGTAGTACACGCTTATAATAAGTGAATGAATGCACGTCTTCATTGACTGGAAGAGGAAACCCTCCTGTCTTAAGTCTCGGAGTTTATACTCTTAACCAGTGTTCAAGACCCCATTCCCTCAATTACTCTCTGTGTGGATGTATTTATTTTGTTTCCTTTTCTTGAGCTAAAATACCCTAAATTCTGCACGACTGTGTCTCATCTACCTTTGCTCCTTTTACTGTTTTTCCCCAAAAGGCTAGTTTATGAATGGTATTTCCTAGCCCCCCCCCCCCCCCGCGCCCCTTCATTGTTTAATCCACTGCAATCTGGCTCTCAGCCCCACTATTTCAATGAAACTGCTTTTACCAAAGTCATCAATTAAATACCAAATTGGATGGACTCTTTCTTTCCTCATATTACTTGTTCTCTGTTACCCTTTACCCCATTTGACTTCTTTTTCTGGAGAAACTTGTCTTCCCCTATCTTTCTGGCTACTTCTTAGTCTTCTTTTCAGGTTCTCCTAACTTTGACCACCCTTTAAATGTTGGTGTTCTTCAGCCTCCTGTTCTTCCTCCTCTTTTCACAGTACACAGTCTTCTTGGGTGAACTCATCTTGGGTGGCTTCAATTCACATCTCTGCTGAGCTCCACTCATATATTCATTTAATTTCTGGCTCATAGCCCTTGGACATTCTACAGACAAACTAGATAAACATATCCAAAAACTTCAGTTTTCCTTGCTAACTGTTGCCTTTTTAATTCTATATCTTGGTGCGTAGTACTGTTGTCTACCACAGCGATGTCAGGGACACCTGTAAATGGTCCCCAAGACTTCTTTTTCTCTAATACACAGTCACCATTATCCTTTAATTCTGTATCTATCTGTTAAATCTGCTTCCTCCTCTTAATCCCTCTTGCCACTGACTTCATTAAGCCTTTCATTATATCTCTTGAGTTCAACACCCTCCTGTAATTATCCTGCATGCATTCTAATGCTCCTCCAATTTCCCCATCACCGCTCTGCCACATTAATCTTCCTAAAACATGATTTTCATTCTTTTACTTGATGAAAAAGTTCAATATCTTCTATTACTGACAAAATACAGCCCACTTGCCTTCCAGCCTTACCTCAGCTTCTCCCCTACACAAGGTTTCTACTGCAACCAAACTTGGTACATCTCTTCTGCTTTTTCTTCTGTGCTCATACCATTTCTCAAGCCTGGAGTGCTCATCTTCTTCCTGACCAGAGCCTGAATCTCCCTCAACCTTTAAAACCCACCTTATAATCTACTTCTTCACAAAACACTCCAGTCCACAGTGATAATAGCCAAATATACCTTGCAGTTTACAAAACGCATCTGCCTGAGAAGTCACTACCACCCCATTTTCTGAATAAGAAAATTGAGGCACAGAGGGTTGAGTGACTTACTAGAGGCTATAGAGCTGATAAGAGGGACTGGGCGTAGCTGTTAGTCTTCTCTCTCCACATCCCCTGCTTTTACCTCAAAGACCACTCTCTCTTACCTCACAGCATTATGGTCTTCATCATTCCTTCAGTCCTTAATCACATACTGCCTGTGACCAGCGAAAAGAAGAGTTTTGATGGTGGGGGGCAAGTCTAAGAAGAGATCGTCCTCTATTTGACATCAAAATTGGCCAGTAAGTGTGGAGAGTGAGCTGAGCTCTTGGAAACTGCCCTGGGAGGATGGTCTGTGAATGGAGGTAAGCTGGGCAGAGCTTTGGGAATGAAAGGTAACCATCAGGTGTCTTGTAACTAGTGCCTGGAGCAACAACTAAGACTGTCCACGGGTTAGAGGGAGGTTTCTGGGTGATGATACATTGCTTCTGGATAGTTTTGCCAGGTTTCTTGGTTATAGAGGAACTACATACTGTTTATCTGGCCACTCGCCTGAATGGGAGGCCTCCCTGCGTGGACCAGCACCTGTTTAGGGTTCTGTGCTCACCTAACATTCTTCTCATTGATGGTCTGCACGCTTGGGAGTGCCATGGGTGGTTGTCTGGCTTTGGTTTCCAGGCAGCAATCTCTCCTGCACAAAGTAATTATGTAGCTTCAACATAAGTCTCATGTGGGGTTTGTCAGTGTAGGTTAGTTTCCTTAAGTCAACTAGCTCTGGGAGAGCAAACAAAGCTTGAATTCCATATTTGCAGAATTTAGTGGCAGCCAGATATTAGGCATTAAGTCACCTGTCCCTCCCCATCAGGCATACAGGGCACCCTGGATGTGACTACTGAGAGGCCTCCTTCTCTGTGACATCCCTTCTGAAGTAGATCATGGCATTGTGACATCATAGGCATCTGGGCTTTCCCAGAGAGTCCAGGCCCCAGAAAATAAACCTGTGAAAAGGGAGTTGATGTCAGGCAGCAGCCTGGCAAGGCAGGTAAAGGTGGTATTGACAATTTTTTTTTTTTTTTTTAATCCCAGACCTCTTTCCAGGTGGCCTCGTGAGTACGCTGCCACTCTGAAGAGGGCCCTGGTGGTTCCTCTCTCTTCCTCTCCTTTCTGGGTTCTTGAGTCCATCAGTCCTTCAGATAGCAACAGTAGTGTGGATGGTTCCAGCCTTGTTTTCTGACTCTTCATCTTTAGATTTGGACATTGGAAATACTATGTTGCTTTCCTTTTTTAGGTAGAGGATTATTAGTTTAAGAGAGGAAGAGCCAGATTTCTGTTCTAAGTGAGAATTTGAGAAAACCTTAGAAATCAAAATTTATTTCAGAAATTAAAAAAAATTTTATGTAATGGGAAAGACAGTAAAAACATGGAAGAAAATTTTGAAAAAACTTTAAGTATAAATATCTCAAATCATAATACCCTACAGTGCTATTTTCCTATCTGAATATTATTACCTTTTAGCTCTTGTCTACGTGGAGGCATAACCTGTCTTCAAAGCTGATGATCATAGTATAAAATGATTCCTTTGTATTTTGCTTTTCTTTTAATACAATATTTTTCTGTATCACTACCCAATCTTCATGATTATTATTTTATTTTATTTTTTTATTTAAGTATAGTTGGTATACAATTTTATATTGGTTATATTAGTTTCAGATGCACAATATAGTTATTGACATTTTTATACCTTACAATGAAATCACTCCACTAATTGTAGTAATCATCTGTCACCATGTAAATTTATCACAGTATTATTAACTGTATTCCCTTTTCCCTTTTTACTCATTACCCCACCCCCTCCCTTCGGGTAACCATCCCTTTGGTCTCTGTTTCTATGAGTCTGTTTTTGTTTTGTTTTGCTTTTGGATTCCACATAGAAATGACACCATATGGCATTTGTCTTTCTCTGCCTGACTTATTTCACTTCACATAATACCCTCTAGGTCCATTCATGTTGTTACAAATGGCAAGATTTTGTTTCTTTTATTGCTACATAATATGTCAGTGATTATTATTTTTAACAGCTGAAAAGTAGTTTATCTTCAGCATGTACTGGAACTTACTAAGCCATTTTCTTGTGTACTTTTCAATTTTTTCTTACTGTGTTTGCTATTAGAGACTGATACAATGAACATTCGTGTTTTATGTAGTTTTTTTTCTTCTATTAAATAACTTGTCCAGAATACATTCACAGGAGTGAGATTGCTGGATTATAAAGTCTGAACATTTTTATTATCCATTTTATGTTGCTGTATATTATTTTCCAAATGAATTGTACCGATTTATGCATCAGCAGGATGTATAGTTTCCAATCTCAACTACATCAGGCTCAGGGTTTTCTTTTCTTTTCTTTTCTTTTTATCACTAGTTTTTTAATATATGGCAATATGTCATCCTAGGCAAAATCCATATGACCAGAGAGTTTTCTTCAGTACAAAGTAAAAATAATCTAATTTGAGGATTAGAAATTTCTAGGAGTCTTTCTTTTCTATGTTGGATACATTTAGAAAAAAATCTCATTGTACTACATGGTGAATGCATTCCTAAAAGTTTTGTTGGTAGCTAAGTTTGAAAACCCTGCTGCTATTAAACTCAGAATAGCAAAATGTAAATAGAGGAATTACAGGATCTTTGAGGGCAGTTTTATCTAATAGCACAACAAAGAGGGTCTTAAATACTTGTGTTTTAATTGAATTTCAGATGATAAAATTAATGGAAAGAACAAAGAAGCTTGGGTTCATGTCTTTTATTTTTACTAGTTGAATGATATTGAACAAATAACATATTCTCTTTGAATCTTAATTTTTTTATTTGTGTAATGAAAACTGACATTCACTCATTCATTTTATTCTTTTGTTTTGTTTTGTTTTTTTCTTTTTTTGTATGTGGGTAGTTCCCTGGCTGGGAATCGAACCCAGGCCACAGCATTGACACAGCACCACCGCCAAAGCCTTAAGCCACTACACCACCAGGGAACTCCTTTTTTTTCATTCTTTTATTGTGTGTGCTATATTCAGGCACTGTGTGTGTGTGTGTGTGTGTGTGTGTGTGTGTGTGTATATATATATATATATATATACATGCCAGGCAGGGAGAGTCAGATACAGAAGCGAACAAGAAAAAATCCTGCACTAGGACTATGTCTAAAACAGACAGTAAACAAGTAAGTAAATAAATAATACAGGGTCTGGCAGAAGTAACACCGGACTCTATGTGAATGTCTCACTGGAGATGGACAGCAGTTTGAACATTTCACCTAAAATGTCACCTAAAGTATGCTTGAGTGTGATATTGTTATGTCATAGAATTACATGTTTATGATTTTGTAGTAAAAGATTTGGTATAGATTACCAGCTCATAAAAAAGGGGCATTATTTCTGCTTGACCCTATATATCACATTCAACACAATCTGGCATAGGATGGGTGCTCTGTCATTAAGTGTTTTTCTCTCTCTCATTTTCTCCCTAAAACGAGTACATTTTAATAGTAATTTGTTCTGTACTACCCCTGCAAACAATCGTTGCAATTCCTTTTCTCAGATCGCTGAGTGTGGAATACTGAAAGGAGGTGGTTTGTAAGTAATCTAATCTTATATCTGAGGTTTTCTGTCCTTCCAAACTTGACACAGTAGACTCTCTGTTAACTAGCACTCAAGCAACAGGCAAAAATGTTAAGCCGGGGCTGGTTGCTTGAGATTTTTTTCCCAGTTGCTTGAGTTTCGGTTAATGGAGAGTCTACTTAGATTTATTTGGTATCTACCAATCCCCATGGGTGCCAGTTAACTGAGAGTCTACTGTATTTCATTTAGTCCACATTTATCTGTGTCTTAAAGCAGAGGTCACAAACTGATTGCTGGTGTATCCTGTTTGATTCAGGAGGTTTTCTTATGTTTTTTAACAAGTAGTTGCCAATGTTTTAAAATTTAAATAAAAATCTGAATTTCTGGTGTTTTGAAAAACTAAGATTTGGCAACATTGACCCACCCACATTCTTGTACATTAAACACTTCACTATTTATATGCTGGGCCCCTGTAGACATTTGAATTTGCTGCCCCTGGCTTAAGTACATTCTGCTAAACTGCATTCCCTCCACTTTCCTAGGTCAGGACAGGTAGGAAGGAAGAGGAAGGGCTAACATAGTGACAAGCAGCTGGAAGAAGCAGGTAGAAAATCATCATTTGACCTTCCCCTCTTATCCTAAAATCAGAAATTCATCGCTTGGCTCTACGTTTAATTAAATCTTTATCCTTATAGAGTTGCTTCAATTGCTCTTCTAAGACAGGAATGAAATATGTATTTCTTTATATTTTTATTGGTGTTAAAAAGTCATACCACACCCCTGAATTCCCAGAATTGTTATTCCAAGTTTAATGCAGCGGTTTTCCAAGTGTAGTCTGTAGACCTATGGGGGTTCCAAAGACCCTGTCAGGGGGTCCACAAGGTCAAACAAGTTCCATAATAATACTAAGGTATTATTTGCCCATTTCACTGGGTGGGCACTTGCACTGATGGTGTCAAAGCAAAAGCCAAAATGGTATGTAAAACTACTGGTACAGTTCATCATATACTGCCAGGCATTTGCAGTAAAAAGAAAAAAGAAAAGGAAAAATCAGTTTCATTTAAGAATGTCCATCATGAAACAGTAAATAATATTGTAGTAAATGTCAATCTTTGAATACCTGTCTTTTTCATATTCTGCATGGAGAAATTGGATGTAAAAAGCACTTCTGCTACTTGTGCTACTACTGTTTGAGCTACCAGCTGAAGATCCTCCCCCCTTTTTTTGGTAGAACACCACTTTTACTTGAAAAAACAACTACAAACTGTGGTTATCCAGACTTGGGAATTTGGTAGGTATTTTCTCAAAAATGAAGTGAGCCTGTCATTTCAAAGAAAAAACTTAGTGTTTGCTGCCAGTGATAAAATCTGAGATTTGCGTTTTCAGCAAAATTAGAATTCTGGTAAAGTTATAACTGCCTCCGTGAGTTTGACAACTTCCTAATAGTTAGTGAATTTTCCATGAAATTAGAGGTGATTATTAAAGGCTGTGTTTTTTTTTTTTAACTTGTTATACAAGTGCTGTCTGAAAAGTATCCAGCCATGCAATATGAAAAATAGCGGCATTTATGGCAGGCTTTTTTTCTGGACAGCCCTCGTATAATGAAATGTGTCCATTTTTAGAGCATCTGCATAAGTTATTGAGCCAATAATTTCCAGATGACTAATGCTTGTGTTATAAAATTATGCCTTGGTAAAAGAGCAGTTCAAAGTACAAGACAGACCAGTAGAATTTAATATAACAGAATAAGAAAAGTTCATTAACATAGTTTCAGATTCTCCATTACAACTAACCTTTAACCCTTTTTCCATTTGCCCCCGGGGAATACTTGCTGGTGGCACTTGCAGCTGCAGCGTTTACCCTGAGATAACTTGCAAATTACAGTCCTAACCTTACCCCCCAAATTATTAAATACTGATCGTATACATTTCTGTTACATTAGGATTAGAGACAAGTTCCATTTAGAAATAACTCCAAGAACAGTTTTTATATTTTATTTTCACATTGAAAACCAGTCAGATTTGCTTTAGCCTCAAAGAGTGTGATTATATAAAATTAACTGAACTTGGCAAGCAAGCTGCACTTTATTTTTCTAAGCAGGAAAAGGGTTAAGAAACTGTCCATTAAGAAGAATATCCACAATTATCTGATACAACTATTGAAATACTACTATGTTTTTCAAATGTATAGGTGTGAGGCTGGATTACCTTCATATACTAGAAATAAAACAACATACTCGTGTAACCGATTGACTGCAGAAGCAGGTATGAGAATCTGGCTGTCTTCTCTTAAGCCAGACATTAACAAGGTTTGCAAAAGGAAAAACAATATCACTCTTCCTGCTAAATTTATTTTTTTAAATAGTTATTTTTTCTTAAAAAATGTGTTACGTATGCTGTATGTGTAGTATTTTAATGAATTAATACTTTTCAGTTATCTCAGTTTTCATTTATAATATGGTAAATAGCACTAGATATATCTCATAAGATCTCAGTAGTTTAAAACTACACAGGGATCCTAAGACCAAAACGTTTGATATTCTCAGTCTAACGAAATAAACATAGCCACGTCAGTCTTCTAAGATACACTGCCCTCACCTCCACTGGGGCTGGTACTGTGGTCGCTCTCTGGGAGATAACTGCCCTTAGCGCTCCACAATGAATTCAAGGTGAAGTCCAGCCGTTACTTTATTTCGTGACATCTTGCTGGACCCCCAAGCAGCCTGGCCTCTCTCAGCTCCAACAGCTTTCATCCTTAATGGGCTTGGCTTCCAGTCTATGTACTGAAATGAAAGTTCTCTTAAACTTGTGTGATTACAGAGCTCCAGATTTGAATTAAATGATTTTTGTTTTGTTTGTTTGTTTCTTTCTTTTTTTTTTTGGGGGGGGGGGTTCCCTGGTGTTTTGTTTCTTAAGTATAAATACAAAACTAAGTACAATTCCTTTTTCTCTGATAATGTTTACGCGTTATTAAAAAAACAAAACCAAATTAACAATATTAACTTCATCTGCAGATAGTGTGTTGCTAAACTACCACTATATTTAAAAATGTGGTGCTCCCTGTTATGGCAAACTTATTCCACAAAGTTAATGGCTCAGTTTCCCTACTTCCTTTGTCCGTTCCAAGAATGTACTGTCAAATAGTCATCATTGTGAGCTGCACAGTCATTGATACTTCGTGTGGCAGGAATGCATCCTTTACATATGAAGTCTGCTCCTTTTTCTTCTCATTAGCCTGAGACAAACTAATATTGCTCGGTGTGAACTAGATCCTAAACTCTTAAAACTGCCCCTAAAATCTCATCTTTGTGAATATGCAGAAGATACAGAATATTTATACTTTTCAAAAACTCTTACCTGAATGAACACTAATTTAAAAAATATATTGGAGATAACTCATGAAAATATGTATGTGGACCTCAGTTGGAGAAATATTTCAGTGGTTAAGAGTGTGGAGTCTTGAATCAGACTGACCCAGGTTTGAATTTAAATTTGAACTCTGCTATTGACCATCTGTCTTTGTATAATTACCCAACCTCTCTGAGCCTCTGTTTCCTCAGCTCTTCCTCACGGTTTTATTTAATTTGTAAAAGTATCATAATTTCTGTCTCTAAAGGTAGTTGTAAGGATTGAGATAAAAGTATATAAAGCACCTGACATCAATTTGGCATTTAATAAATTTCCTTCTCTTTTTCAAAATGAAATCCTGAATCCAGCTTGTCCACTAATAAAGGGAGGCATGGGTAGATTTGGGACACTTTTGAAGGCCAACAAATCCTGTAAGAAACACACACCTAGCAGACCCCTCCAGGCTCTGTTTTCCACAGCAGAGATGCTGAACTCTCTCTTTGGGCCCAAGTGAGAGGTTGAGGCTCTGTCCTGTTGTGGGACATGAGCTCTGGTTCTTGGGAGGAATATGGCCTGGACTTCTGAGGCCGTGGTCTCCGAGTCCTCTCTGACTTTTCCAGGAACATCTCCCTCCCCCAAGAAAGAAATCATTCTGCTTTGTACTTCACTTACAGGGAGTGGAGCTTGCTGGGCTCTACATGCTGCTTCCCATGTGAAGATTACAATGGAAAAGGCCTGGTCCCAGGCACAGGCATGTGCATGGATATGGGCATGAGCTTTGTGGGGCTGCTGCTAGTTGACCAGAAACATGGGAGCGGACAGATGGAGGTTGTGGTACTAATTTCCTCGTTATGCTGACAGGACTTGCAGTAAGGACTGCTTTCAGGCCTTGGTCCAGGAGCTAGGGCAGGTTGCCAAGGTTCATGGGACTGTCGTCTCAGATGGCAACTACAAAAGCACCACAGGGTCACCTCCTTCAGTATAACAGGTCTCTTCCTGTTTCATAGGAACTGAACTTCAAGTATAAAAAGAATCAGAATTTAAATGCTGAAGGGATATTCGTTGCTGAAAGCAACTCTTGGGGGAATCTGAGAGGCAAAGCAAATCCTCTTGATGCCTAATATATCTGTTTTGTAAACTGGGACTTTTCATGTTTGGGATTTCCTTAAATTGATGGCAGACTGAGAAACCTGGGAAGGTTTTGATCCAAGTATTGTCTGAATCCCCAGGTGGAGAGGGCATGTCTTTGCTCACTGAAACTGGACTTCCAAGGCAGGAGGAGATGGGCTGGGCTCCTAGTGTTAGTCAGGAACACATTTTGAACAGACACCCTGACTTATGAACCATTCACCATCTAAGCTGCTGCCCAGCAGGGAGGAGCTTGTGTCTTGCTTCTGAATGTCAGGTTTCCTAGGAAACAAATGCTTTGAAAACTGACATCTTCAGAGACAGCAACCAGGTTCCTTCATTTCAGTATTGTAACACAGGGCACGGAATAGAGATGCAGTGAGTTGAAAGTATCTGTTGAATGAACTTACTAGATGAGAAAGTCAAATAAGTTGACAGCATTTAGCAACATTATTTTTTGTTTGGTTTATTGTCTGCAGTATTTTGAAAGTGATTTATAGCACGAGTCTAGGCTCTCCTTGAGGCAGCATAACGTTGCAATAGTCTTTAGATCTGAATTTTGAGCCCTCTAAAACTGGCAGCAGCCCCACAAACCTGGGCAAGCTACCTAACCTCTCTGAGTCTCTGTTGAGAGTTTGGAGCACAGACAAGATACAGTCTACTTTAGTTTTTTAAATTACCATCTGATTTTTAAACTTGTGCCTTAAACTTTATTCTTCCTTAGCTTTGATTTTAGCTTACAAATATTACTGTAAATGTGGTGAATTTTAACAATCATCTTAAGGGTTTTTCATTAATATTTGAACGTATTCACAAACTTAGTTAATTTTTGCTTTTATAAATTAAATGTATTTTCTTTTGAAGTAATGCAATTCTAGCAAATAAGCATTCCTAATTACTTAAGAACTCTTAGAAATTCAATAAATTAAAAATTTAAATGTAACAATCTTAAATATGTCTTAAAAGTTACAGCACTTTTGGGTTAATACCCAGAATATATAAAGAACTCCTACATCCCAATAATAAAAAATAACCCAATAAAAAATGGCAAAAGACTTGAATAGACAGTTCTCCAAAGAAGATACATAAATGGCCAGTAAGCACATGAAAAGATGCTTAATATCACTAATCTTTAGGAAAATACAAATAATCAAAACCACAATGAAATACCACCTCACATTCATTAGCATGGCTGTTAACTAAAAAAAGAGAGAGAGAGAACAGAAAATGCTAAGTGTTGGTGAGATTGTAGAGAAATTGGGATCCTTGTGCACTGTTGGGGATATAATGAGCTGCAGCCTCTGTGAAAGCCAGTATGGTATTTCCTAAAAAAATAGAATTACCATATGATCCAGAAATTCCACTTAGGCTATACAAGGAGGACCAAAAGAACCCCAGAATTATCTTCTGGAGGGTGGGCTCCTTGTAGTACAGGCTTCCCCTGTTAGGTGAGTATTCTAGGAACCATCTGCATCCGTGTACCAGCTGGCCTTGTTGTGAGAGGCTGCATTTGCCTTCAGTGAATTTGTTTTGGGGACTCTTTCAGCTTTTCCCATTTCATGACGGGTGATTGACATGAACAGCACGCAGCATGACAACGCACCTGCCCACACTGCGCTGAGTGTTCGGCAGGTTTTGACCGAAAACAGCATGACCACAGTGCCCTACCCTTCCTATTCACTTGATGTTGCGCCAAGTGACTATTTTTGGTTTTCCCAGATGAAAAAAGTCCTCAAAGGGAAACGTTTTACTGATGTGGAAAGGGTGAAACAAAAAATGGCAATAGTACTAAAAGGCATAAAAAATTGATGAGTTCAAAAACTGTTTTGAGCAGTGGAAGCATCTCGGTAGGTGTCATAACCCAAGTGCTCGTTGATAGATGAGGGGGTAAACAAAATGTGGTACACACATATAATGGAATAGTGTTCAGCCTTAATGAGGAAGGAAATTCTGACACATGCTACAACATGAATGAATGTTGTAGCACATAATGCTAAATGAAATAAGTCAGTCAAAAAAGACACATACTTAATGATTGTACTTGAGGTATCTAGAGTAGTCAAATTCATAGAGACAGAGAGTAAAATGCTGGTTGCCAGGGGCTGGGAGGAGGGGGAAATGGGGAGTTGTTAAATGGTATAGTTTTATTTAAATGGTGTAGTTTTAGTTTTGCCCATTTTTTAATCGGGTGTTTTGTTGTTGAGTTGTAGGAGTTCTATGTATATATTGTAGATACTAGACCCTTATTAGATATATGATTTGCACATATTTTCTCCCATTTTGGGGGGTTACCTTTTCATTCTGTTTATAAGTGTCCTTTGATGCATAAAAGCTTTTGATTTTGATGAAGTCCAACTTACCTATTTTTGTTTGTTGTTTGTTTGTTTTTCATTACCTGTGCTTTTGGTGTCCTATCCAGGAAATCATTGCCAAATCCATTGTGTGAAGCATTTACCCTGTGTTTTCTTCTAAGAGTTTCATAGTTTTAGCTCTTATGTTTAGGTCTTCAATCTCACTTAAAATTTTTTAACATGAACTAATATGCATGTATCAAGGCTTTAACTCTAAAGTCAGAAAACTAAATTTATACTAATGACAATGATCAAAACCATAGGGTTTGTTGCCAAGTTTTGTAAGTGCAGTGGACACTAAGAACATAAACTTTGGTGTCAGGATATCTGGGTGTCTGAGTTTGAGTCCTACTCTGCCTGCCACTGGTCGTGTAGCTTGGGCAAGTTTTCTTGCCTGTAAAATGGGGATGATGACAGAAGTAATTAACTCAAGATTTTTGTGAAGATTCAGTGAGAACATAAACGTTAAACATTCTGTATTATGCTTAAGATATAGTAAGAGACCAGGCAATGTAAAAAAAATACTGTTATTTAGAACCTTAAACTGAAATGGAAAAAACAAATCTGTTAGACATGAGTATGCTTGTTTTGGAACCAGAGAGGCAATTCTTGAATGTGTGTCATCTTATGTCCTCTAGTATGTCCTCTGGCCTTGCAAGACCAAGGTTACCTGCCGTATTTGCATTTATGGGTGAAGACTGGAATAAGCTTCCTATATTCCTTGGAGATGTTAGGACTCAATGCCATGTGGGATTTGTCAGTTTGTCTGTCTGTCTTCTTCAGAGGTATTGATTGACTTTTGTGTACCAGGCTCTATGGCATTTAGGGTACAGAGATGAAAAGACAGGGTCCTTGACTTCGAGGAACTCATACTGTATTGAAGGGCAGATACTTACACGATAGCAAGGATGTGAAAAGAAGATTGTTTCAAGTTCAAGCACAGGAACAATATTTCTGGGAGGTTCTTCATGCACCAGCACTGGTGAATATCAGTTGCTCACTGAATGTTTTCTGAAGGACTAAAGAGTGGCACACAAATGAGCTGCTTGATGAAAAGCAGAGCTTTTTACCTCTCTCTGGTAGATCTAGTGAGATACCCAACACCTGGACTTAGATTTCTGGTCCATAATTTGAGAGGCCATGCTTTGGGAGTCTGGTTCTTTGCAAAGAGTTTTTATCCACCAGAGAAGGAGCACAGACTTGCTAAAAGGTTTATCATATTTCTGGGGTTTTCAAAAGTAAAATGTGGGAGCTGGTAGAGGTGGCAGGGGAGGGCTGGGTGGAGGCTAAAGACCAAATAGGTTTCTAGCATCAATGCCTTCCGCCAGATAAGGCACACTGCATAGAGATGAGTCCATTTCTATACATCTATTTCTCTGGGTTGCTGCGCAGCACCAAGTAGTTGCTATGTTGAATGGAAGAAGGGCTGTGCCTGGGTTCAGGGTCTGTTCAGCTCGTGTTCAGCTCTGATCCCTCAATGGAGTCTCCTCAGGCCTGCACTCCTGTAGTGAGGCTCAGCACTGGGGAAGGGCATGAGCTGGGCATCTTCTCATTCAACTAGACTGTGCCTTTCATTTCTACAACCCCACAGCCCAACACAGGCTCGGGGGCCTTAAGTGAATATTTATTGAACGAATTAACCAGTGAATCTGCAAAGATCTCCCATGGCACTTGCCTGGAAGAAGACTTTTTTTCATTTGTGACATAGCCCCTTTCTGTTCTTCGAGTTGCAAGGTGCAAAACACTTTTAAGCAACTGCTGGTTGACAGATAATGTACTGGGTACTGATACCTACCTGTTTTATCTATTCTAACCTTCACAACAACCCTGTAAGTAGACTGACCATACATACTGTTTTAAATGGGACAGTATCATTTTTATTCTGTCCCATTTAAAACGGTACATATGGTCAGCCAACTGACATCTTGAATTTAGCTCAGTGAGACTGGGCTGACTATACATATTATTTTAAATGGGACAGAAAAATAATGGTACTGTCCCATGTAAAATGGTACGGATGGTCAGCCTACGTAAAAGGTAGGTTTTATTCCCAATTTATAGAGGAAAATCCTGGGGATTGTGATCATGTAAGGTCTAAGGTTTAACAACTACTAAGTCAGGTCAAATCAAAGTCAAGTTCACCTGTCTTCAGCACTGTGGCACTTTGCTCAGGGAAGATTTTACACTCCTCTGGAATCACTGAACCGATGGGGAGACTCCATGAGCAATCCTTGAGGAAAAACCAACCCTGCAGCCTGAGCCATCAGGTGCAAGTCTAATGCAGCCACAGCCTAGCTGAAGTTCTCCCCTGCAGCTCCCATCACAAAAGGAAGTGGGTCTGCATCAGGTCTCAGGCTCTGAGGAGACCAGCTGGGCACGGTCTTCGCAAGCTAGTGATGGGAAGGAGAGTGAAGGCAGTCGTGTGCGGGGCGTGCAGTAGCTCAGCTGTGCAGTGGGATGACTGGAGCAGCAGGCTCTGTGCAGAAAGGCTGGATATTGGAAATGGATTCACTCAGCCAAGGAGAATATCTACTTGGGACTGTCTGCTTTTATGCCTAATTGGAATGGTCCCAGATCGAATTCTATCTGGAAAGTTGGCCATTGAGTCCCAAAGTGATACTTTAACTGTAGCAAGCTTGGAGGGAGCTGACATGCCCAGAACTGACATTTACTATGTGCCAAACCTGTCTTCAAACTTCTCAGAGCTCCTATGGCTCTATTGGTTGTTTAAGGACAAATTCTAGTAGGCAGGCTTTCTAAAAGACAAATTCTAGTAGGCAGGCTTTGGTTTTGAGATCTAAATTCCAGAATTAACTTGTTTAGTATATTTTCTCATTATCAGTGTGGACAGTGCAGTTGCCATGTGGCCTGAGCCCTGGTCTGGCAGTCATCTTCCCTGGAACTTGGCCTGGACTCTAGTAATAATTGACTGGGTGGTTCTGGGTCTTCTTTGGCTTTCAGGGCTGGACTTGAAGAGCTCTAAGAATACCAAGTAACCACCATAGCCTCATGCTTCTTGAAGCTAGTGACAGGTGACAGCATGTCCCTTATAAATTATAAATGCTGAAAGTGGGAGCAATCTCTCTCCCTTAGTGGGCAGGCCTTGGGGCTTTGGGACGATCCAAAGAGAGGGAACTGATGCAAGATGCTACAACCTCAGAGTCAGAGAGGGAAATGATCCTTAATGAGCAGCTCAGCTGGAGGGGCTCTAATGGCCCGGGGTGAGGGTGGGAGGCAGTGGGGTGGGTGAGATCTCAGCTACAGGAGCTTGGCAGGTATGGTGAGTGCTATGTACTTATTTCAGGTGCTGAACAGTGTCCAGCCATTGTGGGGTCTGCTGTGGGCAGTGACCCAAATTTCCCAGGTGGAGGTGGGGCTGCTGAATTGGGCTGAGTTGGGTGTGCAGCAGGTGCAGAAGCTGGGGCCCCGGAGCCCTATCAGCAGAAAGGCTTTTTAGTTCATGAACAATTCCTTAACCTTAATTGGCTCTCTAGGGCCCTGGGAGTAGCACTGTGCACCTCAGTACAGTGCCTGTTACTGGGAGAGCAATTCCCCTGGTCATAGGAAGGAGGCAGGCCACGTTTTGGGGGATGTGCTTGTGGTTGCCAGCAGCACTTGGAAGGCTATAGCTAGAATGGATTTGCTGAGGGAGGGAATTCAAGGCAGCTGTGACTGAAGGACAGGTCTTGGAGGGACCTCTTGTTTGCTGGAACTCTCTCGTTCAAGGGGAACAGACATAGTAGATGTTGTAGAGGCCAGAGAACTTATCTCTAATCCCTCACTTCATAAATGGTGCATCAGGAGTCCAGAAAAGGCTAGAATCCTGCTGATTGTCACATTCTTGGTTACTTACAGAACCAGGAAAAAAAATTCAACTTCTTCGCCTGCCAGTGCTCGGCTTGAGGGTCCGTAGGAACTGCAGACCTGGATGAGGATACTGCCCTTGGTTCCTCTACACTTTCTCTGTCCAGGCCCCAGGGGAAATAGGAACAGTGGCTTTGCACAGAGTATGCCAGTGTACCTCTCCTTGGATTACTTCTTGAGATTTGAACTGAAAAGAGACATGAGCCTGAATTCATCCAGCCTACACTTTCTGTATTCCACCATGGGCACTTCATTGGCACAGAAAGCTTGTTTCATAGTTGGCTGGTTCCTAGGAGCATGGGCTCTGAAGGCTTTGAACCCTCCATCTCTGGTCTCAGCCTGTCACCTGGCCTTCCTACTCCATTCTTGGCTCAGGTCTGCTGCCTGACCCTGCCCCACAATCCCTGGATCCTCCTGCCCGAGATCACTTCACCTATTGCTTCTATGGGTTATTCTTTCAAATCCTCTAGCTTTGACCCTGATCCCTCTCTTCTATTCTGGGCCTGCATGTCTTACTACCTAAAAGGATCCCAGCTGCTTGCTTTGAGGCTTTCCCCATTATGACTCCAAACTAATTTTAGAGCCTCATCTCCTGTCATTCCTCTATGTGATCTAGCTTTACTGATCTTTCCCTAAGAGACCACATGTCTTGACTCTGTGATCCTCTGTTTATGAGGTTCCCTCATCCTGAAATTGCTCTTTCCTTGTTAGTAACATCCTATCCCAAACTGAAGGCCCAGCTCAAGTGTGACCCAGTTATCAGAACTAGAGCACATAGGAATGAGCACATAGGAACTAGAGCACTTGGGAATACGCAGGATTCTCCCTACCAGAATTGAGCGCCAAAGGGTGGCGAGAACAATTTAAGTAGCTCTTGCTTGAGGCCAGGAGTCAGCAAACTTTTTCAGTAAAGAGCTACATAATAACTGTTTTTGACTTTGTGGGTCATACAGGCTCTCTTACAACTATTTAACTCTGCCATTGCAGCGCAAAAAAACCATAAACAATATGAAAATTAATGCCCATGTTTATGAAGGGTCCTCATCAATTTAAGCTATTTAGTAGACAGTGGAGAACCATTGAAGGTTTTTGGTCAGTGGAATATGATCAAATCTGTATTTTTAAAACATCACTCTGCCTCAGTGAGAAGAGTGAATGGCGGAGACAAGATTGGATGCAGGAAAACCTGCCAGGAGGCTATTGAGGTTGTCCAGGCCATTGGTTCTAGATTACTGATCCTTGAACCAGGCTGGTCTGGATGCCTAAGAATTATTTGTGAAACTTGCTAAAAATATAGATTCCTGGTCCCATACCCACACCTAAGAGATGTGGATTTGGTTTATTCAGGATTTCGAAGAAACCCTCCAGGTTTGTGAATCACTGGAGGGTTTCAGCAAGGCAGGATAAGGCCTGATCTTAAGAGGCTATGGATGCCAGAGGGAAAGTAAAACATGGGTAAGGTACGATTGGACACCTCCCCTCTTCCTCCTCCTGTTACCTGTCTCTGTGCAGGACAGCCCTTTTTCTTCACACACCACCACTCCTACAAACGTCCTGTTCTGGTCATGTCCTGTTGCTTCTCTTCTGTCCCTTTCTTTCCATCTCTACCCTCATTTAGGATCCCATTAGTACTCAACTGCCCAAGCCTCCTCCCTGATGCCCCTGTCTCCTCCGGTCTATCAAGATAATCCCAAAGCCCAGCTTGGTCTCCCTCCATAACCTTTTTGGACTGCCTTTGCTTTTAGAGTAATGGTCAAGCTCCTTAGCTTAGCATTCAGGGTCCTTCGGGAGCTTGCTCTCCTGCCAGTCTTTCCAAGCTCATTCCCTGCCACACTCTCTCTATGCTTTTGAATTTTTCCTGTACTCTGCTTTTGCAATTATCCTGTACTTGTAGCCTTGCGCCATCCTGATGTCTTTCCTCCAGCTCGATCCTGTTTTTCCTTCCTGTTTTTCACCCTATTGGTGTATGACGGTATCTCCCTGGGGGTGGAGTTAGCTGCCAAGGGTTGCCTCCCAGGACCTTTGTGCATCATGAAATGTGTGTCTTCTCCATCTGAAATCCTAATCCTCCACTGTGACGGACAATTGGTCACTATGGCAACTGACTGTGACGTCACAGGATTAGGACTTCAGGTGAATTGGCAGGAGCAGGTGAGTGTGTAGGAGACAGATTTTAATGTCTGTTGAAGGCCCCCCCCCTCAACCCCCTCCTTCAGTGCCGGGGACATGGAGGGATAGCTTGGGCTCCTGCTGATTTTAAAAATGATCCGGTGAGAGTGTGTGCCTGGCATCTGCGTGCTGCAGCAGTGTGGGGCTGACAGAGTGTGTCAACCTGAGCTCTGGCTGTGCAGGCACCGCTGCTGCGTGAGCCTGTTATTCCATTCTGGATTGCTATTTTGATACCCAGATTGCATCATTCTTCCTACGTATAAACAGGGGGTCCCCAGGGCCCTGCAGCTACTCACTTCTCCACCAACACTGTTGTTTTGATGAGCTCTATTTAAATGAGCTGCCGGATCCGGCAGGCTCCAGCCACACATGAGCACTGTCATTTTTGGGGAACATGGAGGGCTGAAGGATTTTTGGATCGAGTCCTAGAAGGCTGAGAGTGATGGCCTCCTGAGCTGAGCAGAGAGCGACAGAGCTAGTTCCTGAAAGTTGAAAATCTCGTTTTCTTCCTTCCGAGCTTCTATTCCAAGGCACCCAGAGGATTAGGAAGGAGATGCAGCTAGGAAGAGAGTCGCCTCTTTGAGGTCTCCCTCTTGCTGTTCAGTTTGGGAAAATTGCTGCAGAGCCTTCGAGATAAACAAGAACAGGAGGAGTCAACCAAGCCCTTTCTTGCAGCAGTATCTCAGGTGAGCTGGAGAAATGCAGCCCTGGCTGATGATGCACCAGAGAAAGGAGGAGAGGATCCAGGCTGCTCCCCGCATCCCTACCCAGTACCCAGCTCCCCGAGGCTTAGGCCCTGCAGCCCAGCCGGCTGCAGCACGCAGGGTGGGTGTTCCTGGGTGCTTGGTAAGCACTGTCCTCTGGGACCTGTGGTGTTCTCACCTGTCGCTCTTCTGACTTCCCTCCCAGGTATTGCTCTAATCACAGGGCAGCAGGGGCCAGCCACAGGTAAGCCCCACTGGCAGCCAGTGGCAGGAGCAGCAGTCACCTTAGGATCTGTCTTTCTAGCAGGGACTGAGCATCTGGGGAGTGGGTACAATGTGTGCTGCTGATGGGGGCCTTAGCTGATGCCCAGTACGCTGCAACTGCCCTTGGGTGGGAGGACAGGAATGGTAGCGAGGATGGCCAGCCCACCAGAGAATACAACTAGAATGTTTTTTTCTCCTTGTATAGTGTCTGACAGGGGCATAGGAAAGTAGGATGTCTTACTCGTGGCTACAGAGGTAACCCAGAACTGCTCAATGGTTCAAGGTACCACCTATGTTTTATAAGCGCTCTGTGGCTTTTAGCTAAGTTCCTCCCACTCTCTGGGCCTGTATGTCACCATCTTTATGCTGAGAGAATTGGCTAGACGAGCAGTGAAAATTTTAGGTTTGAAAGCTAGGTCTGTTCAGCTTTGTTTCTGTAGGTGAGAGCCAGCAGAAAAGCATGAGGCTGCTTCAGGGTCTGCCGCTGCTCTGTTGGAGTCAGAGCTTGGGCCCCAGCTGCGAAGTTTCACTGAGTCCTGGGCTAGAGCTGCAGAATGAAGGGTTTCTTAACCCCCAGAGAGTTGCTTAGCACTGAGCTTAGGCTTATGTGCCTGGGGTCTAAGTGTCCCTACTTGGTGGGCTGAGCTGACCCAATGCTAGCTTTCTGAGAATTCCTTGGGATTGCTCTGCCACCCCAGCCCCCTGGGGCCCAGGTTGCCTTGGCTCTGCTGTTCAGGTCTGAAGGGTGGACTCTCTCTAGTCTCTGCTCCCCTCCCTTGTTGCCTTACCAAGTCCTAGGCTCAGCACACTGCCTGAGCCCCAGCAGCAGTCTTGTAGTGCCAAACCTCAGTCTCACCCTAAGCCTGCTCGTGGGTCCTTCAGTGGAGCTACAGCTAAGGGAGGTGAAATGTGTTTGCCATCTCACCCCCAACTCCCAGGGTGCTTGTGTCTCAGGATATCCTTCTGTATGTTGGGTATCTGCCCTTTCCTCTCTCTGAGGGAAAATATATTATAGCTGCGTTCAGAGTCTTTACCTTTTTGGAGCCTCTTTAAAACTGGGTGAGCCTGCCTTTGTCAGCTGCATGATAAGGGGACAGAGCTGTCATGGTGTAGGGAAGGGGATGCTCTCTCTAAGGCATTTTTCCTCAAACTTGGTTGTACATTGTAATCATCTGGGGGAATTTTTAAAAATACTTATGCCTAGATTCTATCTCCTGAAATTCTGATTTAATTGATGTGGGATGTGGACTGGACATTGCGATCTTTAAAAGTGCCTCATATGGTTCAGATGTGTAACGAAGTTTAACCACTGGTCTATAGAATGAAACTGTCTCCAGATTTATTTTCTCCAGGCAGAAAAGCTACTACACTTGCTTTTTCTCAAAGATCATATTTCTTAAAACTTTAAGCATAGCTGGGGCTGGCTTTCAGTTCCTTCTGGATTCCCAGGTCCAGAGCTGGTTCCAGGACATCATTAGAGTTTCATCATTATTATGGAATATTGTACTTATAACCAAATTATTTAGTTAATTCAAATAAAATTACCTTGTTTATTTAGATTTGAATTAGAGAAGAGTATAGCATAGTGGGAAGGGCTAGATTTTAGAGACAGACAGACTTGGGTTTCAGTTGTAGTTTCTGCCCCTGCTTTGTATGATCTTTGATGGGTAATAACTTCTTGGAGCCTCAGTCTTTCCAACTCTGAAATGGGGACAATGCCTACCTCTCAGAGATGGTTTAATGATTAAATGAGATAACACATATAAAGTACCTAGTTCAGGGAGCGGTGGTAGAAGAGTAATTTGCCCCACACCTCCCGGGACCAGAAATGCTCATTGTTGTGACAGATGGACTGAATCCTTGGCTTTCAGAGACCCTGTACCAGGTCCCTAGGTCCCCAGGAGGACCTCTTGTGGTGGTGACTTCTTCATTCTAGAAGCGGAAGTGCCACCTCCTCTGGAGATGGTTGTGTGGCCTTTGGACCCTGGCTCTACATTTCTCAGAATTGATGTTCCTTTGTATAAATTAAAAGCTCAAGGCTGTTGCTTGAATAATTCGAATAGATATACCTGGAAGCTATGTAATCCTTGCTAACCAATGTCACCCCAATAAGTCTAACAATAGATTGAAATAATATGTTATATAATATGTGATTTAAATATGTATTAGTAACTAAATTAATGTTAAATATTGTAAGTAGATGTTTGGTTATTTTAGATACATCTATAGTATGTATCTAAAGAGTTCATGTATTCTAGTTGTCTTAAAAATAAACAACTTTGTTTTGGTATCCTCATTGAAAAATGGGGAATTCTCTTAAAAAAAAAGAAAAGCTCAAGTTTGACAGAGCTTGATGGGGTTAGGGGCCCTTTCAGGGAAGATAAGAATTTATGGACAGGGGTGTTGTGACATGTGACATATGTCCTCTTTGTCCACTCTGGGCCCTAGAGCCTTCCCTGGGAACTGCTTGCACCCTTGCCATGATTTTCCATCTGTGCTGTCTGCTGCAGCTGCCCTACTTCAGACAGGATGAGCCTTTAGATCCAGGCCTCCCCTCAGCCATCTCAGCCATAAGCCTGTCTCCTGAATTTCTGACAAGGGTGATAGCCAGGTCACCATTTGGCTGCCTGTGCCTTCCCATCTTGCCCAGGGGAATATTTCTGAAATCTGGCTGCAGTAAGCAGGGGAGAGGATTGGATAATCCATACTTCCCTGCTAGTCTCACTCCCCTCATTTTAATGATGTAGAAAGTAAGGTTCAGAGAAAGGTGGTCACTTACCTAAGGTGGTTGAGGTGGCAGCAGTGGGCCTGGAACCCACATCTCCTAATTCATAGCTTTTCCTAAGCACCATACTTCCGCTCTGGATCAGAGCTGATTCCTTTCTCATCTGCCTTCTTTCCATCACCCTGAAAAGTTCCAGATGGCTTCTTATTACTTTCAGTGGTTATGAGTGCAAAGAATACACACGGAATACCCAGACCCAAAGGAAGCATTGTCCAACTTGCTAAAAATCATTTAATATCTTTTAATACTAATTGTGGATTATTTTTATATGTAGACATATGAACAGATAGAATGCACTGCAGTATTGGTTATATTAGAAGGATGTTCATGGTGCTGTGGGGACCCAGATGAGGGGATAATTAACTCATCCTGAGGGAAATCAACCCTGCTTCTCAAAGGTAGAACATTTGGAACAGATTTGAAAGGCTGAATAGGCGTTTATCTGAAAAGCAGGGGGACGAAGAAAGAGTATTCCAAGGAGAGAGAACAGCACTTGGACAACCACAGATATGCAAAGATTTGGTGTATTCGGGAGATAGCAGAGATATTTGTCATGGTAAGAACATAAGGCATGTGGCAAAGGAAGCTAGAAATGTGACCAGAGAGAGAAAAGGCCAACTTGAAAAGAGCCTTGAGCGCCAAACTGAGGATTTGGGCCTTTAAGACCAAGCGGGATAGAGGATGTGTGATGAGGCTTTCTCTATTCTATTCTGTTCTGTTCTTTCTTTCTTTTTTTTATCATGATGCTAATGAGACTGTGTTACCATGACTAATGTGTGGGCATCTGGTAACAGGGAGTTGGAAGCCTGGTGGAAATTATTTTCAATGATTAGAACAACGTTTCTGACCTAGGGATAGATGAGGAGGGTCCCTAGGGCGAGCCAAGCGGAAGTGAGGAGTAGTTATCTGATTCCCCTGGATGATGCCACCTGTAGAGAGCATCCTCCACCTCTAGCCACTGTTCTTGACAGGCAGGACAATGTCTAGGAGATTCCAGATCCAGTTCTGTCATTAGAACCCATGATTCTGTGAAGGCTTGGGGAGGTTTGTCTTGCCAGGGGGTCGGGGGGAGTAGTGCTAAGAGGAAGAGTATTAAACTATTATTTTGCATCTTTGTGGGTTTTGCTTTTTCCAGGATATATCAGTTAGCTTTTGCTACTTAATAAACCACTTTAAAACTTAGACTATTTAAACCACTTTAAAATAAAACTATTTAATTTATGATTCTATTGGGCTTGTCTGGGCCAGGCTTGGCTAATTTCAGCTGTGCTGACTCCTGTGTCTTTGTTCAGCTGGTGGGTCAGTTTGAGCTATCTGGCTTCTGATGGCCACTTGGCATGGTCCCTCATCTTTCAGCAGTCTAACCTGAGGTTGTTCACATGGCACTCTTATAGTTCAGAGAGCAAGATCACAGTCATACAAAGCTGCTTGGGGTCTAGGCATTGAACTTGTTCCGTATTACGCTTGCTGCATTCTGTTGGCCAAAGAGGTCATGAGGCCAGCCTAGCTCTAAAGGGTGGAGAACATTCTTTTTATGGCCAAGTAATATTCCGTGTGTATGTGTGTGTGTGTGTCTGTGCGTGTGTGAGTGTGTGTTTGTGTCTGTGTGTGTGTGTGTGTGTGTGTGTGTGTGTGTGTGTGTGTGTGTGTGTGTGTGTGTGTGTGTGTGTGTGTGTGTGAGTGTGTGTTTGTGTCTGTGCATGTGTGTGTGTCTGTCTGTGTATGTGTACCACATCTTCTTTATCCATTCATCTATTGAAATCTTATTATTTGTGACAACATGAATGGACCTAGAAGGTATTGTGCTAAGTGAAAGAAGTCAGATTGAGAAAGACAAAAAACATGATCTCACTTAAATGTGTAGTATCTAAATATCAAAATAACCAACCAAACAAAACAAAAACAGACTCATAGATATGGAGAACAAACTGATGGCTTCCAGAGGAAGAGGTGAGGCAAAAACAGTGAAGGGATTAAGAAATACAAATTTCAAATACAAATACAAATAGTCATGGAGAAGGAAAATACAGCATAGAGAATATAGTTAGTAATGTTACAACGAATACATGTAGTCCCAGGTGGGTACTTGACTAACCAGGGGATCACTGCATAAATTATATAAATGTTTAACCACTGTGCTGCACACTTGAAATAATATAAAATAATATTGAATGTCAACTGTAACTGAAAATAAATAATTTAAAAAATAAAGGGTGGAGAACAGACTCTACCTTTTAATGGTTAGGATTGCACAAGAATGCACAGAGGGGAACAATTTGTGGCCATTTTTCACTCTACCTCTCAAACTCTCTGACTTTTATCATCTGGGAGATTTGATAATTGGGGTTATTACCATGAATGGGATAGGAAAAATCGTTTGAATTCAAAGTCAACATTTATGAAGGATCATGTGCTTTCTCAAGTATTATCTCATTTAATTGCACAGCAACTCTTATTCTCCCTTTCTATTTTACATGTGAAGAAACTGGGGCCCAGAGGATTAAGTGAGATGAAGGGACTTGCCCAGCCAAGAAAACTGGGTGGTAAAACTGGTGTGTGTCTGACTGCAAGTCTAGAGCAACCACCGTTGTATCATTTTGATGATATGAGGCAGAGAAGACTGGTGGTGCTGCAGCACTCACTGCCACATGCAGCTGCTTTCCGTGTCGTTCCCATTCCTGGGCACGGGCACCTGGTCCTGCTCAGGAGGCTCATTTCCTTGCCTCCAGTGGGCCGATTGCTCTTATGGTAGGCCTGGAGTTCACTACAGTCTCTGGGCGGCAGTCTCATGCCACCTTTGTCAGGAGTCCACTGTGCAGGGCAATGTATGGGAGACTGTTGCATCTCTCTCAGGGGAGAGGATGGGACAAGATATTTGTGTTCACAGGGGCAGCATCCATATGAGGGCTGTCTGGAAAGTATCTAGCTGCGTAATATGAAATATAGGGGCATTTATGGCTGGATTCTTTCTGGACATTCCTCATATGTGTAATGCATCCAACATGGGCTAGATGGAAAAGGCCTAACAAATGTTTTCCAAGCCCCATGGGCAGATCAATTGGTATGGGCTGTAACAAGAGAAAAATACCTCCTAGATGAGCAGGCATGGAGGCCTTGCCTTTCTCTGATGAGGGCAATTTGGAAGCTCTAGCTTTGAGCTATTTAAAGAAATTCCACTATTAGGTAACCTTAATGGCTGGAACTATGCTCTAGGCTAAACTGCCCCTCTGGAGCTTAACCAATGAGAGCTGCACTCTCAGGACTGTAGAAAGAGGAGTGGGAGCAAGAAGAAGGCACCTGATTATCAGAACCAGAGCAGGGTTGGGCCTGCAGTAGCATGGTTTGTGGGATGGAGAAGGAAGGTAAGACCAGGCAAAGACAAGGATGTGAGGGGGTTTGTACACCAGACCTCTCATTGAATGGCCATGTTCAGAGTACCTGGATGGTAAGTGCAGGCTATGGCATCAAACATAGTTCATATAAGCACAAGCACATTGGCACATGCCCTGGTGTTATGTATTAGAAATCCTTGTGTCTAGACCTTATGTTATATATAAGTTTGCCATGTTACCCTGACTCTGCTATCTTTCCCCACCCACTCCTAGAGTTCATCTCCTGTCCTGGATATAAGCAAGTATACCTTACCAGGGATGTAACTGAACGTTGTTTCCTGCACTGCTTTTCTGCTGGGCAATCCAAGATGGCCAGGGTAAGTCAGGACAAGCAAAGAAGTGGCTTATTCTTTCCAGAAATTTGTAGTGTCCTTGTCCATAAGTCTCTCTGTTCATCACTCCATTCAACTTATTACCCCTTTGTCTATTTGCCTGATCATCCATTCTTCCATTCTTCTATGCATCCATCTATCTTTCTATCCAGAAGAGAATCAGTGTTTGAGTTGGGGAACTCAAAGTGGAGGTGTTTTTCTCTCTCTCATAGCTCCTATCGAAAAATATCAGTACTGAGCTTTTATTTCTTTTTTTCCCCCCTGAATTGAATTCATGCACCAGGCTGAATTCCTCAGTCTTGCCTATATTTAACAATTAATACCTTTTACCTGAGTTTCTGTAATTTTTCATCACTTACTGACTAGTTCTCCTTCTGTTCCTCTCCCCTGCCATTACATTTTTTTTTTTTTCTTTTTGGTATGTGGGTAGCTCCCTGACCGGGAATCGAATCCAGGCTGCAGCACCGACAGCGCCAGTGCCAAAGCCTTAAGCCACTACACCATCAGGGAACTCCCACCACTACATTTTTAATCATCTGTC
This sequence comes from Lyroderma lyra, assembly GCA_004026885.1. Classification (NCBI taxonomy): domain Eukaryota; kingdom Metazoa; phylum Chordata; class Mammalia; order Chiroptera; family Megadermatidae; genus Lyroderma; species Lyroderma lyra. The sequence continues at coordinate 51,141 of PVJL010006155.1, read as the reverse complement.
ATTTACTTACTTGCTCCTGTATCTAATTCTTATTGACTACCTCACATGTGTTAGGCCCTGTGCTGGGTGCGAACAGAGACCCATGTTCTCTACTCAAGGAATTCATAGTTTAATTAGTAAAATTTATGTTTTTCCTCTTTTTTCCCCCCTGTTGTATGTTTTTCTGATGCCAGTGTGAGGAGAAAACTTCAGTTAGTGGCCCGTATTATTTAGGCATAGACAGGCTAATTTTTTTCTCAATCTCTTCTTCACATATTTTTTACATCAACACTGCAAGATAGTTGCTGACCAAATAAATGAACATTTGCACTTAGAGAAGACTGGGTACTCTGGGGCCCAGCAAGCCCAGTTGTGGAAGCACAGCTCTGAGAGTTGGTCTGTGCTCGCCTTCTCCTGGCTGTACCCCACATCAGTGCCTTTCTCCTGTCAGCAGACATGTTGGTCTTTCTGCTTTTGTCTGTGCGTTCCCATTTTCCTCCTTTGTCCACTTGGTGGACTTCTACTCCTGGAGACCTCCCTTTGCTTCCTTTTGTCACTTCCATTTTATTACTCATTAAATGTCTGTCACCTTGTGTGCAGTGAGAGCAGATCCTAGCCTTATTCATTTGGGTGTCCTTATCTTCAGCACAGCACTTGAATTAGTAGCCCCTGAGGCCACTATTCCTTTAGTCAGGAAGGGTGCTTTCCTTTACAAACCCCCACCTGTCAGTCCTAGGCAATGCTCCAGAATTGACTGTACTCCCAAATAGTGGAGGAACAGCCCTCTAGGATCCCAGTTCCTGGAGCATTTACCCAGTTCCTAGAGGCAGGCCCAAATAAGGATATTGCCATTAATTGCAGAACTCTCTGCTTCCAGAACTGCTCTGAATGTAAGGAGAAGAGGGCCGCACACATCCTCTGTACCTACTGCAACCGCTGGCTGTGCAGTTCCTGCACTGAGGAGCATCGGCATGGCCCTGCCCCGGGGGGGCCACTCTTCCCCCGTGCCCAGAAGGGATCACCAGGTATCACTCCTGTCTCCCCAGCAGCTCACATGCCCTTAAGCAGTGTTGAACTCGAAAATCCCTGGAGAATAGCTCTTTGACCTTGTTTGCCTGATGGGGGTGAGGGGAATGGTGGTCCCAGAGCCTTTCCCAAAGGAAAGGTATCTCCTCCAGAATCACCATCACAATGTAAGTCACTTTAGACTCCCCCTGTGGGGGGTAAAAGTAGGTGAGTATGGGTGAGAGGGTGCACGGAGGAATGGTTTTGAATTACCATGGAAGCTGTCTGAGTCCCCTACTTTCACCTCTATTTAGAGCAATTATGTTTCACTTCTACTTAGTTAACTGAACAGCCTATATCAGGGTTGTCCATTTGTCTGTCCAGTGCCCTTTGTTTTAAATAACACTCTTTTTGAAAGTCTTTCCCCAAGGCCCTGGAACCCTTGGGAGGGGTTTTACCTTTGTCATAGTTACCAGAACCAGATATAATGATCCATGTGATCTGGCCTGGAGCCTCCCAAAGCTGGGTAGCTTGTTTCAGCCCCACCACACAGAATCCTGATTAATGAAGTGGGTTAGGTTGAATTTTAGAGGATTCATTAGTCTGAAGGAGAGCTATATGTTGCAGTAGCAAGCACCTTCCTCAGCCTCTGGCAGGTGGTGGGATGCCTCGGGCTTGCTGATGTGTTATTTCTGGACAGCTGGCCATATCCAGCCAGGCTAAGCCTGCATTCCTTCTTATGCTCCTGGAACCTTAGTGGCCCAGAGAGAAGCACCACCTTTCCTCTAAGCTTTGTGTCTCCCCTGTGTCCATTGAGGGCAAAAGGCTCCTCAGGGGACCATAGCTGAAAGGTCTTCCTGAGCAAAAGAAGCCCACTTTCTCCCTCTTGTCTGGCAGGAGTGAACAGTGCTTCTGGGGACTTCACCTTGTACTGTCCTCTACACACACAGGAAGTGCTCAAGCTATTCTGCGAGACCTGTGATGTGCTCACATGCCATAGTTGCCTCATGGTGGAACACAAAGAACACAGGTGGGGCTGGCTGGCTGCCCGAAGGTGGCTTGGGAGGGCTCTGAGCTCCCTACCTGTGAGAGTGCTGGGCTCTCAGTGCATCAGAATCCTGTCTCTGCCTAAGTCAACCTGCAGTCCCTGGGCTGAAGTTTCCTCTGCCCTTGTTGTGGGTCTTATCTGGAGGAGGCCTAAAGGGCCAAGAACTCTCGGTATCTCTGACTTTCCCTAGATGTAATCCCAGCCTTCATCGGCCTAAAGGAGACATGCATTGTGGGAACTCTTGATTGGCCAGCATGCCAAGAGTAATACTCAGCCCTCTTCAGCTTTTTCTTTGCCTCATTCTCTAGATGCAGACATCTTGAAGAAGTTCTACAAAACCAGAGGATGCTTCTGGAAAGTGTGACTACCCAGGTGGCTCATAAGAAATCCAGTCTGCAGACTTCTGCAAAGCAAATTGAGGACAGGTAGCACAGGCTAGCACCTCGTCAGCCCTGGAAATGCCCTCTTCCCCCTGTATTGAAAATGCCATGAAGCAGATGTGGGCATATGTCCCAGAAGACATATGTCTTGGCCTTAGAGGTCTTCAAGGCCAGTGAAAGTGCTTTGGGTCATCGGTTGGTGAGTGAGACGTTTAAACTAGGTCAGGGTGATCAGAGCCACTCTGGACCAAAGTATATGCCTTCTGAAACTGGCCACGAAATAGCCCAAGGTAGGCGTTTGAGAACAGGGAAGAGAGTGCCGTAAGTCAGTGGTAATCTGCCCTTTCCCACTGTTTTCCATAGAAATCTGCAAGTGATATGAAATTGTGTATTTTATGTAGGAAAAGGAGTTAGTAAGTACTAAGGGCTCATCCTGTGGCAGGCCTGGATTGGACATAGACATGCATTATTTTGCTCAGTTCTTACAAATTTGAGTCAGGGGTTATCTCCGTTTTACTGATAAGACTGAGGTTCAGAGAGGTTAGGTGACTTGTCTGAGTTCACACAGCTAGTTAGGAACTGAACTGGGTTTGGAAGTTACGCCTGTGTAATTTCGAAGCCTATGTTTTCTCTCTCTCTCTCTTTTAACAACTTCACTGAGATATAATTTACATCATGAATTTCCCTTTTAAAATATATAATTCAGTGGGTTATAGTATATTCATGAAGTTGTACAACCATTATTACTGTCTGCTTTTAGAATATTTTATCACCACAAAAAGAAACCATGTACATATTAACAGTCAATCCCCATTTCTCCCAATATCCCCATTTATTGACAACAACTAGTCTACTTCCTATATCTGCTCATGTTCTTTCTACTGCATGGCACTGTTTAGCGAAGCACTGCCTTTTTAAGACAAAAAAATTACATGAAATTATACTCATACTTATTCACTCTGTCATGTCTCTAGTGCTGTGTGAACTGGTGGGCTGCTGGGTTGACCTGAGTGTGGATCTGAGGTTTACCTAGAGAGAACCAAGTTGAACTTTGGGCCTTGGTCCACTTAGATCAAGTGGGCTGTATTGGACAACGGGTGGGATGGTGGAAGAAGGTTCTTGTTTCTTTATATTTGATTCCTGCTGCGTTCAGATCTCAATAGGCAGCCTCCAAGTTTTTGGTTCTTATGGTTTGTCATCGCTAGTTCCTCAGAGGCCTGGAGGGAAGGGCTCACCATGCTATGTCCCATTCTATTTACAGGATTTTTGAGGTGAAGCATCAGCACAGAAAGGTGGAAAACCAGATCAAAATGGCCAAGATGGTTCTGATGAATGAACTGAACAAACAGGCTAACGGGCTCATAGAAGAGTTGGAGGTATACATGGACAGATGGCTCAGATGGATGGGTTCTGTGCTATCCCTGGGTCAGAAACCAGGCACATAATAAACTAGTCCCAGGGCTCAGAACCACTTAGCCTGAAATTTAGATGTACAGTTTCCATAGCTCTCTCCTGCTCCCTATATCTTCAAATTCTGAGTGTGCCTTTAGGAGGGTGGCTCATTAAGGGCTGGAAAATTAGTTCAAACATTTATCAATGCTGTGGCTCTTAGGCACCTGCCTTCCTGATTTATACAAGGTTATATAGCCTTGGAAGAGAGTCA
>PVJL010006155.1:0-46966 GCA_004026885.1 Lyroderma lyra | reverse complement strand
AAAACCAGTGTCCCTTTCCTTTTTAGCAAAGAGCTGGTAAGAGCAACTCCAACTCCTCACTCATTGTTTTTGAGTTAGTAAGTTAATGCTATTTTTTAAACCAAACCCAGGTGCTAAAATGGTCCTGCTTTCCTCTAAGCAACTCAGTTGGGAAATTCTGTAGTTACTTGTCTTAGGTCACAGGTTCAGACATGATCCTGGACATCCCGTACAGAGTCATTGGGGTTTAAGTGGGGGGCTAAGAGGGAAGGAGAAGTGAGGGTGATGCTGAATTGTTGGGCCTGGGAGGAGGGTGGTGTCCAGCACGAGGAGCAAGATACTGAAAGAAGTTGATGAGGTTTCTGTCTGGATACGCTGAGTCTGAGGTGTCTGCAAAGCATTGGAAAGGAGATGTCCAAAGTCTGTTTTGATAGATGGTTTGAACGTCAGAAGAAAAGTCAAAGTTGGGGATAGAGATGTGGGAGTCACTGGGATAACTGTGATATCACCTTGGAAGAGTATGTGATGAAGAGAAGAACAAGTCTGGGACCCAGGGAAATGCCCTGATTTTCAGCAGAGAGAGAGGAAGAGGATGGGTGAAGGAAGGTGATGAGCAAAGGTCAGAGGATAAATAGGAGAGTGTGGTACACAGAAATGAACGGTTTCAAATTTCAGATGGCCAGTGTTATTCTTGCTATGGGTGAAAGAGGGTGAGACCTGGGAATCAGGTGGTTCCTGATTATCTTATCTTAAGAAAGAAATTCCAGCAAAATATAAGGTTGAAAGCTAGAATGAGGGGACTAAGGATGAGAGGTAAAGTAGAGACAGAAGTGAAAAAGGGGAGACAGACTTCATTTTTTAAGTATGGAAAACATTTGCACACATTTATTTGGGAGAAGAAATTGAAAATAGAATTTTGGTATGGTGGAGTAAGCATACTGAGAACGTGGAAAGAAGTGGGCTCTAGAGTGAACTGCTTGACTGTAAACATGAGAGGCACTTTCTTCCCCTGAGAGAGGAGGTCAAGAGAGCATCAGTATGTGTATAATGTAGTTAAGTTTAGGGGTAGGAGGGATGCAAGTTTGGGGAGTTTGCCCTTTATGACCTCTTTTTATCCTGTGTGAAGTTGAAGGTGATAATAAGAGGGATAGACATCGGGTAAGTGGCATTAAGGAGAGGAGTGAAGATTTTAGATAATCACCAAGGATGCTGGAAGAGGAAGCTGACAAGAAAGGAAGTGACAAAAAGAAAAAAAAAAAGGACTGAGAAGTGCCTCTGAGGTTAATGATCACAGACGCAACCCCAGGTGACATGGTTTCGGAATGGCTGGATTGACCTAAGGTTAGGCATTGGTGGTGGGGTGTGAATTAGGGTACTAGTGATATTGCTACTGGGAGTGGTGGAAGGCTTGGATGGCCCTATGGAGACGAGCAGCCTTCGGGAGTTCAATGAGGTTGAAGAACATGCTCTGCAAGAGTAGAGCTGATTATGATCAGGTAATAAATAGGTGATTTAAGGTCTCATAGGTAGAATGGTTCTAGGTGGTGTAAAGAGTGACAGAAAAGAGAGGTGAAGTTGATTGACATTAAAGAGATCAAGAAAATAGAAGTCAAGATGGTGATTGGGACATTAGTTAACTAGACGGTGGCAGGATAAGTTGGACATTTATGCAAAGTCTTGGATAAAGGGAGAGTTAGTGAATATGTGAAAGTGATGAAGAAGGAAGAGGGCAATTGGTTAGGATGGAGGGGAGTTTTACACGTGGGTGTAAGGACACCAGTGGAGGGCTCGGAGAATGTCTGCCCCCGTAGGCTTTTAAATTGACATATGGTAGAATGGAGCAGTCTTGAGAGGACTTCCAGGCAAGTAAGATCCTGAGGGAGAAACAAATCATTTGAAGCCTGGAAGAAATAAGAATGTATGGGTTCCAGAAGTCTCAGTAAGAGGAAGGGGATCAGTGGGCAACGTGGGGAAGTACAGGGTGGGTAAGGGTAGTGACGGGGCAGGAGAAGTACACGAAGATACTAAAGTGCAAGGAAATGAGCACACGGTGTCGGATTCCAGGCTGAAGAGCCATGGCTTTGAGCCCTTCAACCTATCCAAAGAGTGAGGGAGAGGGAGTTGTCATTCAGGCACAAGATGCCCAAAGAGATGACCTTTGGTGCTGTTGTCAGATTGTGTTTCAGATGCAGCGATTGCTGGAGACAAATTGTAACACAGACCCTGGCTCCCCTTGGAGTATCAGATTCACCTGGGAGCCTAACTTCTGGACCAAGCAACTGGCTTCCCTTGGTGAGCCAGGGCCCACCCTGTGGGCTTTTACATAATTGCTAAAAATGAATATAGAGCATGTGCTTAACTTACTGGATAGTTCAGCATATACCCAAGAGAAAGCACTTCACTGAGACTGCCAGAGGTCATTGAGTCATTCAGTAAACCTTTTTTGGGGGCGTGGGCATGGTTAGGGTGTGAGTAAGAGAGTGGATAACTTAAGTAGCTATGGCTATACAGGATTTTTGTGACGGGACCAGTTGAAATTCAAGCTTCCCATTCTGCATGAATGTCGCCGTTACCTTGGTTTTATTGCTGAAGAAGAGACAAGACAGTGACCCTGCTCTCCAGTATGCTGGTATGGCAGTGCAGGTGAAACTGTATCTGTGGTCATACAAGGGAGTACATAGGTATGGGCACAAACAAGGGGTATCTCAGCAGAGAGAGAGAGAAGGAATAGAGTGAAAAAGAGAGAGAGAGAGAAGGAATAGAGTGAGGAAGTGAATGTCCAACACCCTTTGGAATTGAAGTTGAAATATAAGCAGATAATTCATGGTAGTGTGCATTTTTCTTCCCTGTTGAAAGTATTTGCTGACATTCAGTCTTTAGACGGAATGTAGACAACTTGTGGTTGTACCTGTGTTGACAACCTACTAGTAGGTTTGTTAAACTAATGGCCAAATGCTGCCTTCATCTAGACTATTACTCTCATTGAAAGTTTTTTGAACTTGACAAGTGGTGTTATGATATTTAGGGATTTATTTTGCTACCAGCTCCCTTTTAGCACAGGGTGCTTGCTCTAGGTCAGGCCCTATCTTGGGCACTAAGGGACCAAAGGTAAATGAAACACCTCCTGCTCTCAAGTTGCTCAGTCTTCCCCCAAGTAAGCCTCATCAAAACAATGAGCTGATGGATACATCTACTTATGCACGAGGGCCCAGGGACCTCAGAGGACAGTGCTAGTGCCTGGCCTTGAGCTGGCTTTAGTGCTCCCCTGCTCTCTTCTACCCTATTTGCCCAACACAGTTCCCCAGGTCTGTATTTGAAGCCTTGCTTATTTGTCCTGGGGATGACACTCTCTTTTCTTTGCTGCTTTCCAACATACTTCCTCCTCACCCCTAATGTTGATTTTTTTTGTTGTTGTTGTCTGAGTCTCTGTTGGGCTATTCCGTTAAAAAAATGAGTGGGTGCTCGTGAGGGAGCTCATGGTTTCTCTAATGGGTTACAGACAGGTTTAGGACTGAGAATCTGTTAATAGCAGGGCTAATTTCTCAAATATCCCAGACTCCCAAAGCTGGTCCATTACAGATTCTGTTGCTGGCCACATTGTAGACTTGAGTTGAATTTCTTAATCTCTGGGGCTGGTACAGATTTGGTGAGTGGTATCTGCTGGTCTCCTACTCCTGAGCAGGAGGTAGCAAGTGGGGAATAACGTCAGATTGCCTTTGGAGACACTCTCTATTCTGAATTTACAGGCTGTATAACTGCTGAAGGTGGACAGCTGTCCCGGGCAGACACTCCTGCTTATGGAGGCTTGCAGGGACCATCATCCTTTTATCAAAGCCACCAGTCCCCACTGGCTCAGCAAGAGACTCTTAGCCACCCCTCACACAAGTACCAGTCTCCAGCACTGTGTTCCTCATCTGTGTGCTGTTCCCATTGCTCCCCCGTCTCGCCCTCCCTCAAAGGCCAGGTCCCCCCGCCCAGCACACACCCAGCCCACAGCTTTAGGCAGCCCTCTGAGATGGTGCCCCAACAGCTGGGGTCATTGCAGTGCTCCACCCTGCTGCCCAGGGAGAAAGAGCTGCCCTGCAGTCCTCAGCCACCAAAGCTGCTGCAGCCCTGGCTGGAGACCCAACCCGCTGTGGACACGGAGGGCACGCCCCAGCGGCTGGGGCATCAGCTGACTTCCCAGCCGGTGTGCATCGTCCAGCCACAGGATGTTCAGCAAGCAGCCCATGCCCCGCCCACCTTACAGACGCCTTCTATCCAAGTCCAGTTCGGCCACCATCAGAAGCTAAAGCTCAGCCACTTTCAGCAGCAGCCACAGCAGCAGCTGCCACCACCACCACCTCTGCCACCTCCACCCCAGCAGCAGCCGCCACCCCCACCTCTGCCTCCATCCCAGCATCTGGCTGCTAGTCAGCATGAGAGCACTCCTGGGCCTGCCTGTCCCCAGAATGTGGACATAATGCACCACAAATTTGAGCTGGAGGAAATGCAGAAGGACTTGGAGCTTCTCCTTCAGGCTCAACAGCCCAGCCTGCAACTGAGTCAGACCAAATCACCTCAGCATCTTCAGCAAACCATCGTGGGGCAGATCAACTACATCGTGAGGCAGCCAGCACCTGTCCAGTCCCAGAGCCAGGAGGATACCGTGCAGGTGAGCCACAGAGTGGCTTGGTTACATATTCTCCCCAGCCTAGGATCGCTTGTGGAACACAGCCTCCCCGGTCTCAGGGTGACATAGGAACCGTCTCTTCATCTGGGGCCTTGACCGCAGCCCTCACATTTCAAGACTGCCCTGGGCTTCACCTCGCATTTCAGGAAAGCTCCAGAGAATATAGTACTTAGTCCCAACATAGAGCTGGGCTCAGTGTTCTGCAGAGTGGCCTGGCTTAGCCCTGTCCTTTTCGGTGACACTAGGAGCCTTGTCCATGACTAGAAGCTGTGCTAGTCTGCTGCCAGTGCCAGCGTAGAGAGGAGGCTGTCTCTTATCTTTGTGACCTCCTCGCATTCCTTGCTGGGAACTTATGACTCTCAGACAGGGGAAGGGTGAGCTTAAGGAGTGGAGGGAGGGTATGCATTAGAGGCTGGTGGACAGCATCTTTGTAACGCCGCACAATTATAGACTTAAAACTTATGTCAAGCCTACCAAGCTAGGTATGTTTTATGTACACTATGCCATTCATCCTATCAACAGCGTTGTTAGATAGGCATTGCCATCTGTATGTTGTAGGTGCAGGAGTGGAGGTCAGAGAGGACAAGGGATTTGCCTAGAGACCGTAAAACATTGAGTGGTAGAGCCAAGACTTGGATTCAGGCCGGCTGACCCTGTAATGATGCAGAAGAGGCCTGTTCTTTCCCTAGGGGGATGATGACAGCTGCTCCTCTCTTTTCTCAGCTAACAGCCAATTGAAGAGGCGCAGTGTGTACCCTTGGGATCTTTGATGCACTCTACATCTTCATTCTTAACTCTTGCTAATTCCCCCCCCCCCCAGAGCTTCCTGTTCTAGACCCTTCTCTGTACTACTTCTCACTTTTCCCATAGTGTTGTCTCCTTTAAATCTATAATCACCTTTATGTCTTCAAAACAAAATTTACCTTATTACAAAATATAAGGCCTCACATGTGTGCTTAGTATTGACAACTTCAGATCATGCTTCAGTGTCTTCCTCTGAGGCTGAGTTTCTTTGAGGGGATGTAGAATAATCCCCATGATGGCAGAGAAGGGTCTAGTGTTCATAGAGGACCTCAAGTTAAATGTAAATCCTAAACGTAAATGTGTTATGATTGCAAAGGTGAATATGACAGAGTTAGTTCAGAATTCTCAGTTTGGGTTTTATCCTAAGACTGTCATTAGGATATAGTCTTAGGAAGAGTTTAGATAAAGAGCATCTTTCTTTCTGAAAAAGTTTTAAGCAATTTACAATGTGTAGGTGGTGGTAAGGGGAGTCCAGGGCAGGTAGGTGTTAACCCTTGGAGCTGCTGCTGCTACTTTCTTCTGTGAAACTCACACAAGTTCTGATTTTCTTTTCTAGGCCCCAGAGGAGCCCCCAGCGTCTGAAGTCCCAAAGCCGGCTCTTGCTCTTGACAAGACCACTGCTGCTAACTTGCCCCAGGCGTCTGGGGAAGAAACCCCTCACGGCGTCCCCCCACTGGACAGCACCATCCAGCACTCCTCTCCGAATGTGGTGAGAAAGGTACTTACAGAGTCTGCTTCCCCTGACCACACGGGGCCTACTGCCAGCCAGGACCCCAGGGAGCTGGACGACGAGGACTGGGCGGCGGGAGGCGGGGCCCTAGTCCATCCCTGGGTGTTGTACAGCCCTGATTCGTGCCTTCTGTCCTAATGAGTCAGCAGCACAGGTCCTCTCCCACCCCCATGTCCACTCCCCCGACACTTACTTAAAATCGGACCAGCTGAACTTCGTTTTGGGTGAAAGGGAAAAGGGAAAGAAAGCCAAACATTTTTTTATTGTTAAATTTACTGGGGTGACATTGAATAGTAAGAATTGCACAGGGCCCAGGTGTACAATTCTACAGTGCATCATCTATGTGTTGTGTTATGTGATCACCCAGAGTCAGTTCTCTTTCCATCACCATGTATTTGAGACCCCCTCCCTTCTCTACCACCCCCTCCCCCATACCCTCAGATAACCACTGACCACTAAACTATTGATTGCGTCCATGAGTTTTTGCAAGAAAGCCAATTTATTGAATACTTAATCTATGCCTGGAACTGTGCATGGTACTTTCAGCAGTTTGTGAGGTAGGCATCCCCATTTTACAGGTAAGAAAACTGAGATCCAGGCCTATAACTAGTAGATAAGAGGGCTAAGGTTTATTTAAAATGAAATTCATCAGAATCCAAAGCCTGAATTTTTTCCTCTCTGCAATGAAAATGGGAAAAATATTTTATGTGACTCCCTAAGTCAGAGCTGGTTGGCCTTACGATTTGAATCAATGCAATTTGTTGGGAGAGTGGTCTGCAGAGATGTCCTCCTGTCCACCCAACTTTCCTGCTTGCTGAAAAGTGTTCGTTTATTCCAGTGATAATTCAGAACCCCGCAACTCCTTAACTGTCCTACCCTCATTCCTGCTCTTGACCCCCACCCCTGTCATCCTCCTAGTTGAACCGCAGTATTGGGCCATGCCCCCCCCCCCCCCCCCCACTTAGCCCTCCCTGGGTCCCTTGGCCCAGTTCCTCTTATTCTGTTAACTTCTCTGGTTTGGTCCCCTTGGCCCTCCTAGTGCCTCCACTCAGCTTGTACCTCAGACTCTGTCAGCTATCGTATACCTCCCCAGTCTGCAGCCTCAGCCCTGCAGCACCCCTCTGGACTGACAGCCTCAGCTTCACAAGTCGTTCTGTATGCCTGCCCCTCCCCACATTTCCCCCAGCAGCACCAATGCCGTATATGTCATAGGTCAGTCTCTCACAGTGATACTTGAAGAGAGTTAACAAAAGTAAGTGATGGCAAAATGAAATGTTAACTTGGAAATCCCTGGTGACTCTTGAAGTCTGGATAGACCTCTGGCATGAGTGACTTTTTGTTTATGCCTGGCCTGTCTTACCTGTTGTAAATGCTTTGGCTAGGCCGTAGAGATGCTGTAAATAGGCCCTTTGTGGCTCCTGAGGGGTTTAATACTGGGCCCTTAAATTCCAATACGTGGGCTAGCTGCCTATCCATCCAAATATATGTTTATTCACTCAATATTCAAAATATCTATATTAATCTCCTCATATGTGCCAAATATTTTGCTAGGCATTAGGCACACATTGGTGAACAAGATAGTCTGACACTGGAGTTTACAGTCCAGACGGAGAGAGAGTTAAACAAGCAACAATAATAAAATAAGATAAAGTGCTGTGATAGTCATTGGGGTCTATAGAAGGGAATACCTAACCCTGGGAGGAGGAACTGTTCACAGAAAACTTCCTAGAGGACATGATTTGAAGCTGAGATTGGAAAATTGAGAAGTTAGGCTAGTGAAGTGGATTGAGGTGGGGGCTAGCATGAATAGTCAAAGGGAATGGCAAGTAGGAAGCTCTAGAAATGAGAGAAAGCCTTGACTACTTAGGGGGTTTCAGATAATGTGGCTTGGTAGGAACATCAGATGTACTACAGAATGGGAGTGAAACCACAGAGGTTGGAAGGCCTTGTAAATTATGCTCTTGCAGTTGGCATTCAGTCTTATTTTGGTGAGAAGTAAATAAACTAAAGAAAGGTCACTTTAGCTGTAGTAAGGGAGACCAAAATATCACAGAGGAGAACTAGAAGCGGTTAAAGGATATCAGTAGCAATGGGAATAAAGAGGAAGCAAGGACTTCAAGAAATCAGATCACAGGAGCTTTTGGATTCAGAGCCTGAAGGGCAATGGGAAGTGAGAGAGAGAAAGTCTTTCAGGTTAACACTGAGGTCTGTTTCGGCCCCCGGGGTTGCCTTTCACTGAGATGGGAGGGTGCAAAAAAGCCATGTTTTGGGGGAGGAAAAAGTGAAGTTTTGAATTGTTGATGTTTTCCTGTGGACGCTATGTTAGAAGATGACCAGAAGGCAGCTAGCTGTAGATGTCAGTAGATGCTAAACCATGCAGAAAAGGTCCTGCTTATTTAACGAGTCTCAGTTCTGTTCCTAAACACAGGATGGAGGAAAAGAGGTGAACCATTTGCAAGCATAGAGTCCGTACTGCCTGTGTGGGTGGCCCACAGGGCAAGGGGATGCTGCCCTCCTGTGCAGCCATAGTGGAGTTCGTAGTGAAGTCTGAGAACATTTGAGCTACCCTGGCCCTTATTACCCTGGGCTCATGCAGGGGTTTGTAGGACAGGTGGCATAGAATTTTTCAGATGTTTTATAGGCTTCTTAATGTCTTGGACTCCCAGAAAAAAGAACCTCAAGGTTGCCATCCTGGCCCAGAGGACCCTTTGGTTCTTGATGGAGAGGTACTAGTTATATACAAAGCTACTGAAATAAGAAAAGGACTTTCTTTTTGAGGGAATTCGTTACCTTGACCCTGCGATTGGGCAGGGTGGAGGGTACCTTTTGAGTATCTTCTCATTTGAATGATACTTTGTGTAGCATTTCTACTTTTTTCCATAGTTTTTACAAAGATTATTCCATTTTATCTCTTTGTTTATCCTAGAAATTCTATATGGAAGCCACTTTCTTATTCCCCTTTGAAAGTTGTGGAAACTGAGACACTGAGAGGTTAAGTGACCCATCTAAGGCAATGTTAGGACCAGGTTCCTGACTCAACCCTGTGGTCAATATTAGGTTAAATTACCTGGCTTGTGCATTGTGGTGGGAGAAGTAGGACTCCATCTGGCCTTTAACCTCCTGGATTTTCCTGTCTTTACAACCTTTGGAGTGGCCTGAGGCCTTGCTGGAGAGAGGTCTTAGGAGCCAGCCTAGTTTGGTCTTGGTTATCTTTATCTGGTAAAGGTGTTTTAGCCTTTCGTCTGTATTGGACTGAGTGCCAGAGGAGGAGTCACACGGAGATCAGAGGAACCTCGACGTGTATTTTACAGGGACTTGTTTATGCTCTGAGCTGCTCACTTGACTTTATAGCACCACAAGGAACATTGTTGCAGAGCAGCTTGAACAAGTACCTAGAAGTTGGTACTAAATGAGCTTGATGGTAAAAGCAAATTGCTGCTGAAAATGAGATGTGAAAGTTCTAGAATGGGTTTTGAGCTCTGCAATCTCAGGAGCATTTTATCCTACCACTTTCCCTGTATCCAGCAGGATAATTTTGAATGGATTTTGATATTTGACAATAACTATTGCCTAAGCTTCCTAATCCTGACTTAGCCCCTCTGAAGAAAGAACATGATTATAGCTCAACAACAGAACCCTCTTACATCCCAAGTGAAACTGGAAGACATTTTGATGGTTCCATTTCATACTTCTGAACTAGTTGATTGCTGAAAAATACACACACACCTTTACTTGAAGCTCTCATGAAGTCAAGGCTGAAAGCATCACAGAGAGACCCATCTAAGCCCCAGGTCACCTGGAAAAGGAATCTTTATTCTGCTCATAATGTGGCCCTAGATCTTTTAACAGTGGACTTCAAGGATACCAGAATGCTGTTCATGGCTTGAGAGGAGTCTGAGATGTATTTTCAGGGAATGTTCCCGAAACAGTAGTCAGTCTTGTGGCCCAGATTATTAAGTGATGCAGTAAAGGATTATGACTCATACAAATAGCATTTATTACCATTATTAAAGCACTTTGAGTCCTGAGCTCCAAATTTGATTCTTACAACTCAGATTTACATTAACCTATAAGGAAGAAGTTAAAGCCCACGGATGAGGAATGGCTTCCTTAAACTCATACTCTAAACCCTGACATAAATGAGGAAATCCTGCCTTCATAGTCACCAAATCCGCTACTATGAACCAGATCATGGGTTATCAGTCTCATCCTATTATCCTAGCCCTGGCAGTGGCTTTTGCTCAGCATGTTCCTGAGCAAAGCGCCTGGTGAAGCTCTTTTAGGGCACGGCCTGTATTAGCATTTGAGAACTGTACAGAGATCCACTCTATCCTACTCAGGAATCAAGTCAAACACTCACTAGGTCTGGTTCCCTGATTTAGCTCCCTAATTTATGAAGCCTGTTATAGCCTGTTATAGTTCACACATCAAACCCAAGCCCTTTGTCTCCTGGTCCACAAGAAAATAGGTCCTTGTTTCTAGGCCTTAAATGATTTTACCCTGGCCTAGTGAAAATGCCTCTGGCCTATTTCTCCTGAGTCTCCAAGTGTTTTGAGGGTTCCACTTCTTCTGCCTTTCACTTCAGATCCACTTACTTCTTTCCTCTTCCTTCCACCTCAGACTCTGGGATGCTCTTTGCTTTTTCTGTCTCTCTGGGATCATCACTGCTCAGTTCTTCTCTCTGTACCACCTGTGAACATTTTCTCATTGGACTTTGGTCAGTTAGCAGAAGTCAGCAAGCATCGTTACATCCACAGAAGGAGCCCTAATTCATACAACAGCTTTTCATTGCTCTGGAGGAGGACTCACCTGTCAACAAGAGCAACAGTTTCACTATTAAAAGTCAATTTGTGAAACCACTTGCTGAAAATGTTAGTTCTCTGCTATCTGATTCAGTTGTTTCAAGACCTACCACACTGTTAATCCCATCTACGTAATCTGAAACTGTTGAAGCACTCAAATATTCCAAGGATTTAATTCACAAATCTATTTACTGCTATCTCCTCGCTTATGCTCTTCAGCCAGAGTTCGAAGGCCTTCAGTATGTTTCCAAGACACAACTCCCAAGTCATTGGCCCTTTCTCCTACTACACATGTACATGGTGGTCAGTCTTCGACAATTTTAACATCTGGAACGAAAACCTGAAACCAGAAGTGATCAGTCAAAGCTTCAGAGCAAGAACAAAACATATGTCACAAATCCCATGCGTTCTATTCTGTTTGAGAATATAAGCCCGTGCTCAGGGATCTAGTCAGCGTTCTGGACCTAGCAAGCTTAGTTATGTGGTTTTCTTTGGGACTGTTTAGTTTTCCACGTTATAGCGGTACGCAGATTAGAAGCAGGGAGTCAGGACTTCTACAATGGCAGCTAACATAAGGGAGAAGGCAAGAACCATCACCTGGAGAAGTGGCATGATGTGAGGACCTTGAAAGGACAAACTACACCCTACAGGCTGAGAAGTCCCTAGGGCACCATTGAATTACAGCCCACACCAGCAATCGAAGTTCATCATTGTTTCTTTGCATCACTAACAATTTCATGAGGCTCCATGTACTGCTCTGTTTAATCAGACAGGGTAGTATGTAAGGTGTTTTAGAAGTACTCCCCTGCAAAATATCTTTAAACCAGTTATGTTTTGTTATTGGAAGAGGTATGTTTCAGATATCTGAAAAATGAATTTCTGTGGAACATCACCCTATCTGTGCTACTTCATTGCTAGCAATATTATCTTGCTGTAAGAACCTGAAATTTATATTAAACACAGGGCATGTGCACTAAGTGTCTGTTTATTGACTTCTCAGTCCCGTCTCACTAGAGCACTAGCTTTCTAGTTAATGGCACAAAATCAAGACAAGCCAGCAGATTTTTAAGGCTGGGCTAAGATACCTCGTCTGAGGTCTAGAGGAGCTTGGGAAATCTCAGTAATCACTCTGTGTCTCAACTTCCGTTCCTGTTAAAGTGAAAGAACAATGCTTTCTCTGCATTTTGACAACACCGTGAGGTGATCATTAGAATAATAATATAAAGACATTGAACTCCAGAAAAGATCTGGGTGCTGAGGATGGGGAGAGGGAGGGCAGCAGGTAACAGAGCACCAGTCAAGCAGAAGACAGGTTAGATGGGTGAAGTATTACATAGGGGACTAGTAGTTGAAAGACAATTCAGGGAGATAGTTGGCCAGGCAAGTTGTGGAGTCTAGTAGTTCAGACAGATAAACTATATTGAGACAGGTAAATTCTAGGTGAGGTGATTCAGACAAATCACAGGTCAGGGAAGGGGCAAACAGAGATAAGGAGACAGAAGTAAAGAAATAAGAGACAAGAAGAAAGGGACATGGACAGGAACGTACAGTTTGGAGACAGAAGTAAAGAAATAAGAGACAAGAAGAAAGGGACATGGACAGGAACGTACAGTTTGGGAGGAGAGAAAATTTAGGGGCAGGTGAGGAGATGCTAAGTCAGAGAGATAAGAGGGTGAGTCTCCCTCTTACCCTAAAGGTGACCTGAGGGGATTATCAGAGTGAATGTTTTAATATTTTGACTTTTTCTTCCTTGAACTAGAAAATGGTTTATTTTCACTTGTTAACTTCAAATACATTTTTCCCCTCATGAAATCAGAAGATTTTTGTATGTTTGTGTATAAAGATGAAATCAAGGTATCAGTTATATACCTGACAGCTTGGAAGTGTCAGTGATTGATTGCCCTCTATAACTTTAGAGCTGGCTGTACACTTTCACCTTTTATCATTTGACCCCTAAACAATGCTGAGTGCCAGAAAGGGCAGGTGGCATATGAGAATCTTCCATTGACAGATGAGCTCCTCCTGTGTGTGAGGCACCAAATGTCAGTTGTGCCCACATTCCCGAGCCCTTCTCCAACCCTAGCATGGGCCCGAGAAGCCCTATCTTCCTTGCAGGCCCTAAAGACTCAGCCTGCTTTCCTGGCCCCGAGTGTAGGCACTGCCCTACTTTGTAGCACAGGCAGCAGAGTAGGATGAAGGTTCGTTCACAGCTCCCCTTTTCACGTGACATTTTGTTTTGATGTTTTGTAGCCTTTTACTCCAGAGAGACAGATAAAACATTAAAAATAACCAACACACAGCATACATAGTTTCCAGAAATGCCTTAGTGTTTGTATAGCCAGTAGAAATGGAGTTCCTCCTAGCACTTCTCTGAGTCCCTTCTCAGAACTCCCCTATGGACATTTCCCAGGTTCTGGTTATCACTGTCAAAGCTTTATCTCACCTCCTGATAGCCTTGACCTCCTTCAGATTGGCTGTAGATATGGAGACAAAAGAAACCAGTCTGGTCTGCAGGATCTAGGACATGTTACTGACCTTGTACTGTTATGATAACGTTACTGGTGTTTATGGGAGCAGATCTATCAGGTGCAGCTAAAAAACAAAAACAAAAAAAAACAAAAAAACCAAACTGACAAGCATTTTTGCAGTTCTTCCAGGGAAGCTGATACCCGACAAATGTGATCTCTATCCCTAATCTAGAAAAGTTTTGTTTTGGGGAATTCGATCTTGTGTATATCAGTGATGCACAATACCTTAGCATTATTTCTTGGAGTGGTCCCAGATGGATTTTGATGCTCTTAATGCTTGGCACTAAGGATCTCACTGAGAGCCATTTATGTCATCAATAGGTGAAATGCACCCCAACCTGCATTAAATATACATGTCAAATAGGGGAAAGGTAAAAAAATCCAGCTCAAAGGATTAGACTGTCCCATATTACAAAAGAGAATACAATAGTCATTGGATATACGTGTCCATAGGTAAGGGAATATAAAGTATTGGAAAGCTATGGTAATGCATAACCAGGACAATAGGGGCACTCCAAGAGATGTAGGCCAGGGCATGTTTGAGATAGCCCTTGGTTTCTTACTGTAGTCATTTAGGCTGGGCTCCGTGCCTAGTCTGTTCAGTTCTGAGCATTTTGCCCTTCCTTCTCCTTAACCTTTCTTATTTTGCAACTTAAACACAGAGCAAACTGAACCCTTTTTATTGAAGACGATTGAACTACCAAGGAACATATGAAAGCAAACTTTTCTTTGGAGAGATAAAGGGTATTTAGTTTATCTGCTTTTAAAATTGAGAATTGAGAATAGAAACTATGAGGGCTGTCTGGAAAGTATCTGGCCATGTAATATGAAAAATGGAAGCATTTATGACTGGATTTTTTTCTTTTTTTTTTGCTTTTCGGTATGTGGGTAGCTCCCTGACCAGGAATCAAACCCAGGCCACAGCGCTGACAGCACCAGCGCCGAAGCCTTAAGCCACTACGCCACCAGGGAACTCTCTGGGTTATTTTTCTAGAGAGCCCTTGTATGAGCTTTACTAAAGCAGTTAAATAAATAAAGAAGAAAAGGAGTTGGTAGAAAAGAGAAAGAGATGATAACAGAAAAACAGGAGAAGAAGAGAGAGAACAAGGCTGAGAGAGCGGGAAGCAGCAGGTGAGAGAAGGACAAAGAGATGGGAGAACAGAGCATGAGGGAGATAGGGGAAGGGAGTCAGCACAGAGAAGGACAGATGCACACAGGCCAGAATTTTCAGTGTGACTTCAGTGCCAGAGATCTGGATTCTAAATCTCTACAGTCCTGCAAAGTGGTAACATACTGAAAAGTTTCCCCCTGAGATTGGGAATGAGACTGGGATGGCTAACATATCTACTTCTATTCATTCTGAAGCTAGTGGAGTAAGACAAGGAAAAACAAATGTAAGGAATGGAAGAAATAAAACTTACTATTCATAGGTTTGCGTGCACAGAAAAATCCCAAAGTGACTTTAGCAAGGTCTCTGGGTAGAAGGTCAATATACAAAAATCAACTGTATTTCTATATGTGAGCACAAATAAAGAGACATTTATAAAATAGGTTTCTAGTAACATTTAAAAAAATTTTAGATGTCTTTCTGTGCCTCATTTTTCTCAGTGTAAAATTAGTACCACCCCAACAATAACAATAACAATAACAGCAGCAGCAGCAGCAGCAGGGGTTTATTGAGTACCTACAATATGCCAGACATTGTTGTAAACATTTACATGGATTCTTTCTTTTAACCTTTACAACAACCCTTTCATGTTTGCTGTGAGGATTAAATGAGGAAATGTATGTAAATTGCTTTGCATATAATAAATTCTTAATAAATTAGCAATATAAAAACAATCATTATTTTAGAAAGACCCGTAGACTCAGTTGTTAGTAGAACCAAGCTGCTATTTATTTGGCTTAAGATTTGTAGAATAAACAGTCATGCATTATTGTTGTTTTTTAAAAAAATTAAATGGCTCATTAATTCAGTTATTCAGCCAAGTACTGCTCTTGGGTTTAGGAACAGAGAGGGTAAGCAAAGCAGACAAAATCCATGCCCTCATGGCATTCACAGTTTCGTAGGGGAAGCAGACATTAATCAAATGGTGTCACAGATTGTGCTGTGAGAATGAAGTACACGGAGTTATGAAAGCATAGAAAGAGGGGAGTTCTAGTGGGCTGCATCTCCCCTCTTCCTCTCACCACTCCCAGCTCACAACCTGACTCTGCCCTGTCTTTGCTCCTGCAGCACTCCACCTCCGTGAGCATTATGGGCTTTTCCAACACTCTGGAGATGGAGCTGTCGTCTACCAGGCTGGCGAGGGCCTTGGAGCCACAGATCCAGGGTGTGAGCAATCTGACAGCTGGCCCCCCGCAGGCAATGCCGAGCCTGCTGAGTGGCCCCCCAACTGTGCCCAGCCTGACTGGTGGTCAAAACCAGGCTATGCCCAGCCTGACAGCCAGTCACTTGCAGACTGTGCCCAGCCTGGTGCGTGGTGCACCCCAGCCTGTGCCCACCCTGATGGGTGATTCCTCTCAGGCCATCACAAACCTGGCAAGTGATTACCCCCAGGCTGGGCCCAACCTGATGTCTGGTCCCATCCAGGCCGTGCCAAGTCTGGCAACCTGTCCTCTGCAGAGCATGCCTCCGGCTTCTGACATGCAGCCAGAGACTAGATCCAACTGTAGTCCTGGCTCTGGCCGAGCTTCAGGAAGCCTGTGTCCTGGGGATGGGGCTGACCCCTCCCTGGGGAATGCCCTGTGTAAGGTAAGTCCTGGGAAAACGCCATTTAACTGTCTCTGCTCATCACTGAGCAAAAGTGTGGGTCCTGAAGGCCTTATACTGCCT
This sequence comes from Lyroderma lyra, assembly GCA_004026885.1. Taxonomy (NCBI): domain Eukaryota; kingdom Metazoa; phylum Chordata; class Mammalia; order Chiroptera; family Megadermatidae; genus Lyroderma; species Lyroderma lyra. The sequence goes on along the minus strand of PVJL010006155.1, from coordinate 30,615 downwards.
GATGTCTTTGATTCATGTTGTCCTTTTACTTTTGAAAGAGGGAAAGTGAGGATTCCACCCGTTTCATCGACTCTCTGGGACAAGGCCCCACAGCCCCTGGTCTGGATGTTTCCAAGGACTTGGCTGTCCCCTCAGAACTGGAAGAGCCGATTAACCTCTCGGTGAAAAAACCACCACTGGTTCCGGTGGTCAGCACATCCATGGCCTTGCAGCAGTACCGGAACCCAAAAGGTGAGACCCAAGTGAGCAGCCTGCCTTTGGTGCTGGCCGCAGCCTTGAGCAGATGCGCTCAGCAGTCCCAGCTGAGAGAGAGGTCCACAAATGGGCTCTGAGCCCGAGGGAGCAGGGTTTCTCCCCCAGGCCAGCTTTACTTCTCCCCTCCAAATCTGACTGACTGATTCCTGTTCTACTTTCCTCACTGTGGCTATGGGTGATTTAGGCATGATCAGGATTTAGCCTCTTGGAACATTCTCCGTGCACAAAGTTCTGAGGCTCTGCATTATCGGTAGTGGGTAACAGGAAGAACTCCCCCCCCCCCCCCCCCCCCCCCCCCCCCCCCCCCCAATGAAAGGCTAGCCTTGGCGAACTACTTTAGGAAGAAGAGCGTATCCGGCTTTGGAGTCAATAGATCTAAGTTAGAAAACGAGCTCTGTCTCTTTATGTTTGATTTTGGGCACGATACTTCACCTTTCTGAGCTGGTGTCGTTCTCTATAAATGTGGCTAATCTTACTTGTCTCATGGGCTGCTGGGACAAATAATTGCAGTGGAATCATTTGGACACTTACTCTGTAGTAACAAGAATTTGCCTTGCACCGGGCAGCAATAGGGATTCGTATTGTGCCTCATAGTAAAGGGAATTTGGGTCAGAGGGGATTACCTCTGATCCTCTCCTCAGCTATCTATGGGGTTAGGCCGAAGTTCCTTTCTTCTGTGGAAGGTGAGGGCTAGTTGAGAAGTTACGGAGCAATTGCCTAGTGATCATATGGGACTTTTTCAATTTAGTGTTTGCTGTGTGTTTAGTTCGTAATGATCAGTCTCTTTCCTATACGTTTAATAGAAATGAAATACATTTTCTCCTTTTTTCCCCACACTGACTGAATTAGCAACTGAAAAATGACTGGTTCTTATTAACTGCACAATAACGTAACCCTGTGTTTTAAGCAATTAATGGTCTTCGATCCTGCTGGCCTGTGGAAAGTGCCCAGGACAGTGCGTGGTGCAGAGTGGGAGCTCAGTAAATGTTAGTTTCCTCCTCTCTCCTCACACGGCCTCCTGCCCACCTACACAGACGGTATTATTCAAAGCAGGACTCCCAAGAGCCTCTTGCCCATGGCATGTGAGCTGGATTCTTGGGCAGTACTAGAACCCCAGCACTTGGCTGAAAAGGCACAGGTGGGACAGAGTGACTCCTGAGAGCAGGTGACGCCAGTGCATGGGGAACAAGTGATTTCTGAGCTCGCTCTGAAGGTGAGAAGCTGGACTCTCGGTGCCTGACCCAGCACTCACTGCTAGGCAACACCTGAGTATTGTCTGTGATCACAGTGTATGTAACAGTTGTGTGACAGGTGTGTGGCCAAAGGTCTAAGTAGCAGATACAAGCGCAAGGGATGCATGACAGGGCACATGGTCATAAATATATGCCACCGTATTTATTTGTCTTTTTCCTTAGAGTGTGAGACTTTTGAACAAGGAGACCTAGACCTGGATCCAAAAGGGAACCAGCGTGTCAGGTAACAGACCCTTGGCCCAGCCTTTGCTCTCACACTCTCAACTTCATGTCCGGGGAGTCTGACACAGGCAGTCAGTGTCCTGGATGGCTTAACTGGAAGCAGAAGCTCGCCAGCAGCTGCCTCATTCAACCCCCAGATCTCCAAGTGGGGTCTGTGTGGCTGGGTGTCCGCGACGGTTATAGGAGGATGTCATGGCACCTGTACCATAGGCATGCACTCTGTGTGCAGTTTGCTGTGATCCTCTTCAGGGATCCCCCTTCTTTGACCAAAGGGTTTCCCAGAGGCTGACAGGGCCTGGCCAGCGGGGAGGATGGGATATGGGCCTGTCAAGGGGTGGACTGAGGAGATCTTAAGCAGCAATTCAGTTGTGGGATCGTGGATGAGTCTGACTTAGAGGCTGGGGCCAGAGGAGGCTCCCACCGAGACCCAAGGGTATCTCTCTTGCCATAGACCCTTCAATAGTCAGCCCAAGGTTCCCTATGTGCGACTGGAGCGACTCAAGATCTGTGCTGCCTCCTCGGGAGAGATGCCTGTGTTCAAGTTGAAGCCACAGAACAACGATCAGGATGGGAGCTTCCTGCTGATCATTGAGTGTGGCTCTGAATCTTCCAGCATGTCCATTAAGGTACCACTTTGCTCTACTTTGGCCTTGAACCTTGGCCCGGCCTACGAGTCTCTCTTTTCTGTCTGCTACTGTCAGAATTCTGGCTCCGGCCTTGTCCTTTGTCTCTGAGTGGGGCTGGAGCTTGGCCAGACTTTGTCCCCTGCTGTAAAGGGCCTGTGGGATGCACATTAGGAGTGAGCTGTCAGTAATCATGGGGCTTGGCTGGCTTGTGGTCCTGGAATACGTTGGTGCTCAGGGCTTGTCAGTCTCTCCTCTCCTTCCCTCCCTGACTGCTCAGACTCACTTTTTCCCAAAGGTCAGTCAGAACAACCTGCCTGATGCCATCCAGGCCCCAAGTCTGGGGGGAAGAAAGGTTACTGTCACATCATTGACTGGGCGGCAGTCACCAGAGGTGGAGGGGACATCTCCTGAAGACCACAGACTCACTCCTCGAGTCCCTGGAGCCAAGAAGGGGCCCCCAGCACCAATAGAGAATGAGGACTTCTGTGCTGTGTGCCTCAATGGGGGAGAGTTGTTGTGCTGTGACCGCTGCCCCAAAGTGTACCACCTTTCCTGTCACTTGCCAGCCTTGCTCAGCTTCCCAGGGTGAGTCATGGCAATCCAGGGCCGTTACCTGGCTAGCAGGGGGATCTTCCGAGGATGATTATTCCAGACCAGGCCCGTGGCGGGGCTTCCTCCCCTGCTGGGCCTGTAGGAATTGTAGGTCTGTGAGTTAGTGGTCCTACAGCTGTGTTTCTTCTGCACACTGAGAGGTGGGTGCTTAAAATTCAGGTAGCTTCCCTTCCTTCTCTGCGACCAGCTTCCTCCTGCACACAGATGGTCCCTATACACCTGTCCCAGCTCCTTCCTAACTCCTATTTTCCTATATTCATTAAATCATGAGTTACTGAATTTCTCTTAAGCTTGTGCTAGGAAGCCATTTCCTACTGGACAAGGCTAGGGACTTGGTTTCCCATGACACTGCCCCAGCCCCCGACACCTGTGTTGGGGCACAGAGACAGGGGAGGGCAGTGTGTTGAGGCCTTCCTCCGTCTCACCCACCACCGCAGGGGAGATTGGGTGTGTACCTTGTGCTGCAGCCTGACCCAGCCCGAGATGGAGTACGACTGCGAGAATGCCCGCTATGCCCAGCCTGGAGTACGGGCCCCTCCCGGCCTGAGCATATCCGACCAGAAGGTAAGGAACAGTCTCTGGGAACAGACACGCTTCCCTCCCTGGGTCACCCTCCCTGTGCCGACCGGCTGAGACACTTCTGGGGCTGAGTAGCTTCTTCAGGTGCCTCTCTTTGGGGCTACACCTGACAGCCTGGCCCACTGGGAGTCTGCTATGATTTTCCTTCTGTTGGCTGTTTTCCTCTGGTCTGGGAGGCTAAGCTGGGCCTTAGTATTATGGCTCATACCCTATGTGACAGAGCCAAGCCTTCTGGAGTTATCAGGGCGACTATCTTTAGTTCTTACTGAGGTGGAACCAGAACGCAGTAACACTGTTGCCAATTCTGACCTTTGCAGAAGTGTGAGAAGCTGGTGCTGTCCTTGTGCTGCAATAGCCTCAGCCTGCCTTTCCATGAACCTGTCAGCCCTCTGGTAAGGAAGGCCTCACTGTTTTTGCTGTCACCGTGCTTTCTGCTTAGAGGGCCCTTGGCCTGGGGGCAGATCGCAGGGGTACCCGGGTGGGCTTGGAGCACAGCCACTGGAAGTATATTAATTGGTGGATGGACCAGGGGGCCGTGGCCATCATAACCCCTTGCAACTGGTGCTACATCAGAACCTGACTTGACAAATAAAACCTCCTCTTTTCCCTTTCTCTCTGTTTTCCTCGACGTCATGTTTCTTGCTGCCTCTCTCTTGTGGTCTTTCACGTATATTCCAACTCATTCTCAATCTCTTCTTCCTTCTTGTCTGTGTCTCTGCTTCTTCTCTCTTCCGTCTTTGCTTCCTTCTCACCCAGGCCCGGCATTACTACCAGATTATCAAGAGGCCCATGGACCTGTCAATCATTCGGAGGAAGCTGCAAAAGAAGGACCCAGCTCACTACACCACACCGGAAGAGGTGGTGTCAGATGTGCGCCTCATGTTCTGGAACTGTGCTAAGTTCAATTACGTATGTCTTGCCTGTTTTGCCTCCCCCCAACTTCCTGGTGACCCCCAAGGCTATCATGGCTGTATGGGATATCGAGTTTGGGGTAGACCTCTGGGGTCTGCTGGAGTAGAGAGTGTTGAAAAGCTTTCTCCTATACCTGCGCCTCGGTATGGACTCTGGAGGAAGTTGGGGTGGGGGGCCACTAGTGAGTGGCCATCTGTGGGCAACCGTCTGGGTCATTTCTGCTCTAAGAGCTAATACCAAACTGGTCATTCTGAGTCCTGAGGAGAAAAACATCAAGTTCCAGACATCCAGGAGATCCAGCTAGGCTTTGTGCTCTTTGTATAGCTCTTGGGCCTAGAAGGGATGGGCTGGTGGAAATGGGCCAAATCATTTCTATTCTCCCCCTGCCCCCCCAGCCCGATTCTGAGGTTGCAGAAGCCGGCCGATGCCTGGAGGTGTTCTTTGAGGGCTGGCTGAAGGAGATATACCCGGAGAAACAATTTGCTCAGCCGAGACAGGAGGACTCAGACTCTGAGGAGCTGTCCAGCGAGAGCGGGTGTTCCACTCCCCACGGCTTCCCATGGCCCCACTATGTGCAGGAGGGTGTCCAACCCAAGAGGCGGCGGCGACACATGGTAAAGAGTTGCTGCCAGCTGGCAGGCAGGTGGGTGGTGGGTGATTGGGCAGGCAGGGGGCACCTGAGCAATGTGTGCAGAGTAACCTAGAGTAAAGCTACTAAGGTGGCACAAGAGACTGGTGACGATGAATCCTCACTTCCAGTCCCTAGGAGGAAGGCAGGGCAGTGTGGGCTCTTCAACTCCAATTACCCCTCAGGTTCAACATTCAGAGAGCTGGATGTACTTGCCCCGGGTCACTCAGTAAATTAATGGCAGAATCAGGGTGACAATTGAGTTCTCCTGATGTCCACCTCACTGCTGGTTAGACCCCACTTTGACGCCCATAGGAGGAGAAGTACCAGGTCTCAGTGCCTGATCTCAACTTGGGTTTGGGAGAAAGTGGGCAAGGTCCTCAGCCCCTTGGTATGGAGAAGGTAGGAGAGGTATTCCTTGCAGCAAACAGAGCTCCTCTGAACTTTTGGCTGGTCCCACCTGTACACACCTGAAATACCAATTCAGTACTGTTTAATGCCACTGAAATGTATTGCCTGCCTGCTGTGCCAGGGTCTGGCCAGCCACCCCCAGCTGTTTATGGTACTTGGCACACAATGTTTAGTGGCTTCAGTGAGTTTTGCTGTTGTATTCCTGGGATGGAGTAAAACACTTTGGCTCTGGGGAGTCCCAAGCCGGATACTTACAGCCTTTTCACATTAATAAATCCTGTATCTGGCCATTCCAATTTCAATTTTTTTTTTCTTTTAGGAGAATGAAAGAGCAAAAAGAATGCCGTTCCGCCTCACCAATAGCATCTCCCAGGTTTGAGAGCTGGAAGGAGACCGAGTACTCTGGCAGATGGTGCCCCATCCTCTTGACCTCTCTCCTCCCCACCTTTCAGCTCATTCTCTTCAGATTGTGGATGTGAGACAAGTCTTGTTGAGCTGTGTAGTGCCCTTCTTTGCCATTTGCATCTTACACCATTTATTTGGGAGCCATAGTGCATCTGCTACAAGAAGATTTCAGTAATAAACAGCAAAGGGGGAGGTGTTCTCTGTTTCCAGAATAATCAGATGTGTAGGGTCCACTTGACGAGACCAAGCCTGGTCAGGCTTGGGAGGACCTGACTTCCATGATGAATTCTTCCTGCTGAGGAAAGCAGACTTTTCACACCTTTCAGTGTGTGGAGCTCAGGAGCACTGTATATGTCTGACCTCCTCTTGGGCTCAGAAGAGGGTAAATGAAGGGAGAAAGGTTCTGACGTATGGCAGGCCTGTGATCCCTGGTCCAGCACAGCCAAAGACTGTCACTGTTTGCCTTTGCTTGGCCTGCCGGGACAGAGGCACCTGCCCTGTGCAGGGTAATGGAGGCTTCTAGAGGCCAGTGGTCTCAAATTGGTGCCTATTCGGGTTCTAACGGTTTTCAGGGTATTTGTTTTTCATGCCCCCTTTCCTGATGTTGATTTAGGTGGCTGCTGTGAAAGTGCTCCAGATGGCCTGGCATTCTTGGCCGGTCTGGGCTGATGGCTGATTTCACTGAGCTTAAGGTGTCAACTTCGAGCCAACCTTCTAGGCTACTTACTTTGGCCTAATAGCTCTTCTCTGGTGTCAAAACCTGCCTTCCTAGAAGCGATTGTTGGTGGCTGCCCCTTCATTATCTCCATTTAGAGGTCTGGATCCTGAATCCTCCTTGGGAAACTGTGAGGCAGCTGCCTCAGGTAGAGTTTCCTGAGCAAGGAGAGTGGCCCACAACCACCAGCTCACTCTGCTGGGCCTCTCTCTTGCTTAGAAATCCTAGTCCTCAACCTATTCATGTTCACAGAGCCAAAGATCAGAAGTGAGTCCTCTGACTTGCCTGCCCTCAGGCTGTCTACAGCCCAAGCAAAGCCAAGACTCTACTGGTAGTCCCCTTTTTTGTTCGAGGTTGGAGAAGGCCAGAGTGACTGGCAGGAGCGAGTCCTAGGCATTCATGGAGAAGTTCTGTCTAGGGTGGAGAAGAGGAAGACTGAGAGGTGAGAAGCCAGTGTCCTTCAGTAACCCTGAAGCATCTGTAGGACTTTACTTCTTCTATAAAGCAGGGAAAAGTGCCCTAGAAGCCCTGGGTATAGGAACAGAACTCCAGGCTGCATCTTGAATGGATCTTCATGGTCTATCCAGGGTGCTTGGGAGGAAGAAGCATAGGCAGACACTGGGGGTCAGGTCACCTTGCCAGCAAAGGCTTGGTTGAGAAGGAACCTGCGGTGGCTGTTGTGGGAGAGCTGTGGACCTGGCACTGCAGTGGTCCTGTCATCGTTTAGCTAATTTCAAGGGAATCTAGGTCATGGCTTTATCTTTGCTAAGAGACACAGTTTAAGAAAGTTGTTGTTTGCAGGCTCTTTGTTAACAGGAACATTTCTGACCAGAGAAAACCTTTCTTCTTTCCTTGTGAGTTGATGATACCGCTCTTCCACCCAGGCCGGAAGAGCATCTCCACTTCAAAGCAAACGGTGCCCATTGACTTGCCATTCTTTCACCAGCACTTGCCAAGCTCTCCTAAGCAGGTGGGCTTCCATAATCCTGTTTTCCAGTGTGGGGTAACTAAGCCTTTAATACTCCCATAGCTAGGCAGTCTTTGGACTTAGCTCTTTGTTCATTGGGCTTTCTGATTTGTGCTCTGGCCACTTCACTTTCAATTTTTGAATCTTTTTCTTTGGTTGGTTGGGTTTACAGGATTCTCTCTGTAATTACCTCACTAATTCCTACTCTCAGTAATCTTTCCTTTGTGTGGCCCACATTTCCACGTCGCCTGAGTGAGCTTCATGGTGCTTTGGCCAGTCAGAAGAAGGCTGTGATCGGCTCAGATTTGATTGAGATCCTTCCCCAGGACCAGTTGGAGGCCATAAATATGAATCAGAAATGCTTGGTTAGATTCTTGTCTTCCCTTCTGTCGACGAAGCTTCCAGCTTAGGTATATAGCCTGATGGGGGCCCAGGGATCAACCTGCTAGGTCAGAGGACCTCAGCACCGTAGTAGAGGGTCACATATTCCCTTCCAATCACAGAGCCCCTGCATGCTGAGAGGCTCCCTTCAGGCACCTGATTTGGGAGGGGCAGAAGGTAGGTGTCCTTTCCTCCAAAGGTTCGAGGCCCTGGCCCACCACACCATCCATGCACTGGTTACCTGTAGCACTGCCCTCTCTTTGGTTTTTCCTGAGTGCTTGGCCCAGTGTTTTGAGTCATGGTTGTTTTGTTTTGTTTTTGTATGCAGAAAACAGATCATGACTTAAAAAAAAAATTTTTTTTTTTTTTATTTAAAGCTACTGGCTGAATGATTGACTTCAGTGGCTCTTTGCTAACATTTCAGCTGATCCTGCCTTTGACTTAGTCTGATAATGGCCCCATTTTGAAGTCAGTCAAGTCTTTTGACTCCTGACAAAGTCAAGAAATGGAGATATTATAAGATCTGGATTCTTATGGTACAAAATGCTGTCCTAGAGGGGAAATTGGACTTCTTGGCTGTGCTGAGAAACAGGAGAGTGAAGTGACTTCAGGAGATGCAAAGGGGGTTTTAGGGTAAGCATTGGTGCAGGAGGAATGTGCAGAGCACTTTCCCAGAGCATGGGTAGGTTGGCCCGCCTGACTTCTAAGGTTGTTAACTACACACCCTCTCCAGGTACACCTCCTTAGTGGGAACCACCAGCACCTCTGTAGACTCTGCTCTACAAAGGCTCTGACATCAATCCCGGCCCACTCTGACTCCCTGTACCCATTTCTGCCAATAGGTCTTTGCCTTGCTCCTAAGACTGACGTCCCTCCTTGTTTGTTCCTGCGTTCTGTGCGCACTTGCTCTCTCTCTCTCGCTCTCTCTCTCTCTCTCTCTCTCCGTCCCTCTCTGTCCCTCTCCCTCTTCCTTTCCCTTTCTCTTCCCCTCTCTCCATGGTATCACCTATAGTCTTCTTTTCTGAACTGAACTGAGACTTTGCTCCTTCTGTATCCCCATTGCTGTACTTCCTCTTCTCCTGCTCACTCACTGCTATTTATTTAATCTGCCTGCTCCTTTAGCCCAGTTTTCCATGACCTCAGCTGTTTTCCCAGTCTTTCCACCTTTTGGACTTTTTTCCTCCCCCATCACACATTGACATTTTTATCAGCATCCTAAACTTCCTCATCCCCTCCAACTTTTGCTGAAACTGTTAGCTGTTCTCCATTTTCTGCATCACCCTATTTTTTGCTCCCTCTTCCTGGGCTGCTAAGAATGGCAGAGTCAGTTGCCAGCCTCAGTTGTGCTCTCAGTGTTGGTCGGTGTATCTTGGAGTTGTTACTGCCCTGATTTCTGCCCGTGCCCTTCATCTTTGCTCTCAGAAAACGACTGGCCTCATTGCCCACTTCACAGAAGAGAGGCCCTAAAGCCAGAACTTCCTTGCCCACTTGTCTCTCCCTCCTTGTGCTCCTGTTTGGTGCTCTGCTTCTTGAATCCTGCGATATGTCCTCCAAGACTTTGCTGTCACCTTCCAGGGTGTCCAGCCTCCTTCTCCGTTGGTTGTCTCCACTTAGCCTGCAAACAAGCAAAGCTCTCCCCAGATTAAAAACAAAATGTCTTAAAGTCTGTTGCTCCTTAAAATGATTTTCCTTGTCGGCCAAGTTTCTTTAAAAAAAAATCTTTTTTCATTGACTCTTCTCAGTCACTCTTCAACCATCCATAGCGTTCCATAGAAGTCACCAGTGACTACCCAGTTGCCAAGTCAAACAGATACCTTTCAGTCGTCAACTGTCTCGAACTCTCCATAGCATTTCACACCGTCCATCACTTCCTTTTTGGAGCTTCCTCTTCACTTGGCTTTTACGATACCGTGAGTCTCTGTATTATCCTCTTACCTCTCAGCCACAGGGGCTGAGCTGTCCTTGGAACCTTGACCGGAAGAAATATCTATAGCTGTCCGTGGTTTCTCCTTTTCAGGAGTTGGATAGGCAAGAGGAAGGACAGCAGCTCCTGCTCCCTACTCTCTGTGTCAGCCTATTTTCTTTTGAGTCCGTTTCTCCCCTGACTCAGTTCTCCTCACACCAAGCATGTTTACAGATTCTGCTGGAATGACAACATCTGTGTGTCCTTCCCTGTGTCTCTTGCAGTAGAGCACCCAGACAGATTTTAGCTATGTTTGCTAAGAGGACCCAAGAGTGTGACTTCGGTCTTACCAAGAAGCAGTTTGGTAAATGGGTTCACCAGGTTAGTGGGCATGATCCCCATGCCAGCTAGAGTTTGACACAGTTGGCAAGGAGCTCAGGATGATGGGAAAACATGTTTCCATGCATGGTTTAGTGCTGCCAGCCAGGAGGAGAACCTTGGCAGGATGAGTGTCTGCCACTGACAACATCCTGATGGAGGGAAAACAGAAATGCTATGATTTATCACTTGCTTGGGGCTCAGCTGGGGTCAGCTTGGCCTCCTCTAATCAGGTCCTTCCTGTCTGTACTGATCATCACCACCTGCTTGCTCCAGTTGTTCTAGAGCTGAAGGCAGGTGTTGGTTGTTTTCTTGGAGGTGGGGAAGTATAATAGATACCTGATTTGAGATGCTGATCATGTAATTTTGGCTTTGCCAATTATGAGCTGTGTGACCTTGGGTACAGTTTCCCCATGTATAAAGTTGTGGGAGAGCGTATTGAAAACAGTAATCTCTCAGAGGTTCTCTAGCTCTAAAGATGGTAATGGTGATTCTAACTCTCAAGCTCAGGCCATGCAAGGAACAAGGGAATGTTGGGAGTAGGACAACAGCTGGAGAATCTTGACCAAGACAGGCCAAAGTGAGCTGCTTTCAGGGAAGTGCTCAGTAGCTGGTGGTGGCTCTTGAGCCATATGCCCATTCCTCAAGCTGTCCCCCTTTCTTAGATAGCTAGGGTGAGTTCCTCCTAGGCCTTTTCTAGAAGTGGCCATCAGAATCCAAAGTTTTGGTTGGGAGCATGAGGGAGGAATATTGTAAGGGGAAATGTCACTGATCTTAAAAGGACCTACACATTCAAGAACAAATTAAAAAATAGCACTTTTCTTTACCGATAACTGTGTCCTGGAGTATTTTTTCAGTGACGACGGTTGAACCTACTTGATGGTCCTCTTGTCCCTGGACTCCCAACATTATTAAGAACACAGGTATGGAAGAATAGACTGGGGAGCCTTCTTTCTAGGGAATAACCCAGCTCTCTGCCTCTTATTGCACAAACACAGCCTGTTCTTCCAAATACAGGCAGCAAGTCTGAGGTGGGATTAGGGAAAAAGCATCTTATAAATGCCTACCATTTCTAGGTGCTAAACATTACAGGAGTGTCCTTTATATAGTGATATTCTCAGTTGCCTAGCCTTAGCTGTCCTCTCTGCCTACTCTATAGATCAGTGGTTTCTCGCCATTTAGAGTCAAGGACATTGTAATGAATATTTGTTATTCATTTTGACTACATAGAATCTGAACCCCTTTCCTATTGGGGGGAAATTCCCCTCTTCAGGAGTCTTGAGAGGCCGAGCTTACTTCTCACTTCAGAAGCAAGATAGATTAAAATCTTGATTTCCCTTGCAACCAGGGGACAGATCTAGTGGTAGTAAATAAAACTAAAAAGTAGGGACCACAGAGACTGCTCTGGTGACAGCATTGTTTGCATTGAGTTAGAGCTTCCATGACAGCAGTAGCAGCAGAACGAGTTGACGCACATGGTGCTTGATGGCAGTGATAGTTTCTTTACCGAACCATTTAGCTCTTAGCTTAATTTTCTCGCCTTCCCAACAGTTCTGTGAACCACCTTACATGTATTTTCATAAACTCATTTTCTGTTTAAATTAGCCAGGATTGGTTTCTTCTACTTGCAACTGGGCAAACCTAATTGATGCAGAAATCTCAGAGGATCTGACAAAGCCATGGACTCAGTCTCTGAGCTCCAGACCCACATGTCCTTTGGACACCTTTGTTTGTGTGCATCAATGTCACCTGACACATGCTAGGCATCCCCAGGTGCCCTTTTTGTATTATTCTTCATAAACTCCCTACCTCAGAAGCCAGGGATGTAGGAAGGAAATCGGGGAGATGTGGTGTTAGAGAAATTTGTGTTTCAAGGAAGGATAATCATTACTTTTAATGCTTAAGATGAGACCTGGAAATCTTCTCTGTCCCCTCACCCCTTCCCAGATTTTGCCCAAGTACCTGAAACCTTTCCCGTGCCTGCTCTGAGCTTTCTGCTGTTTTGTCCCTACTGACTTTGTTAATACTATCCTCCTCTAGATCCCAGGGGCAAAGAGCCTCTTTACTTCCCACTCTTCAGTTTCTATGGCAAGCTGCTAGAGCAAGCCCACTCTCCAGAGCAAGCCTGGCCCTGGCAGGCAGGTCTGCAGCAGACAGACCACCTCTTCCTGCATATGTGGCCACTAGGCAGTAGGTATAGGTAGAGTATCCAGGGCCTGATAAAAATAATTTCTAAAGAAAAAAATTAAAAAATTGCAATACCTAAATAAATATGTAATTAACTATCTATAAACCATACCATGTGTTAAACCCATCAATTTTATGACAATTTAATAAAATTTATTACACATGAGAACATTTTATAGGCTAGAGTTGTTCAGAGGCCGATAAAAATAAGTCCTAAAAAATGAAAATTAAAAACAGCAAAACCTAAATAAATATTCAATTAAATATCTGTAAACTACACCATTATGTTAGACCCATTAATTGTTAATTTTACAGCAATTTCACAAAACTTCATAAAAATTTTATTACACTTGATAACAATTTATAGGTTAGAGTTTTTCATATCACAAAAAATTCCACATACACAAGATGATTGCTAAGAAACCTGAGTCAATTGCAAATTAAATGAATTACTTGTAGCCAAATAATTTGAAAGGCAAAATTATAAAAACAGTTTCAAAAGTTTACAGTAAAAAGTAGATTTATGACAGGCTATAGGTGCATTTTAATGTTTGATGTGTATTGTAGAGCCTCCTAGAACGAGAACGCCTGGGCTCTGGAAAGAGCCCTCATGCATGGGCCCTGGAGCTATGGGGGTGTGCACCTCATCCTGTAGACAAGGTCCCCTGAAGGCCTTGTACGGGAGTGTAATCAGTCCCTCCCCCGCCTTCCCCGCCTCCTCTACAGCCGATGTTGTCTTATGAATAACTTCTGCCCAGTCGATTATGAGAAGCAGTGATGTACACAGCCTCTGGGACAGAGGTTTTAAATGAAATTGCTTGTCCTCCACGTCCTCTCTTTTTACCCTTCAGACAGGAATGCAGATAAGCTACTGCTCACCCACTTCAGTTCTGCAGACGAGGGTGACCTTCTAGAGAACGGTGAGACCAGGAGTTGGGAAGAACTTAGGCTCTTGGACACTCTCACAGAGCACAGCCATCTATCTATCTTGAACTGCCTGCTTGCTTCTTGGATTATTACGTGAGAAGAAAATACATTTTAATTTGTTTCAGCCCCTTTACTCTGGATCTCTTTTTGTTAGAGCAGTTGAACCTAAACTCTCGTATCCCCCAAACAGCTTCACTTCCCCACGGGGCTGAGAGGCTGTTCCTCAGCTTCCTGGAAGTTGCTGTATCACTGGCCTCCAGCCCTGTAGGCTCAGCATTGGTGGAGAGAATAAGGATCTCTATGTGCTTAGAAATGCAAACCCCACAGCCCCAGCCCTGCCCCATTGTGCTGGTGGAAGCAGTCATCCTTATCTAGGGCTCTGCTCCCACCGGTTCCAGTGAGTCCTAGGTGTGCTGTGGCCCACTGACAATGGCACTGCTCACAAAGGCTTTGCCAGGGCAGTGCCTCCGTGACTTTTTAAGTTCATTGATTAGCTTAATGAAAGATTCATCCTCTTTCCTATATAAAATATATCTCTGGGTAACCAAATAGTTGAGGAGCGGAAATGTCTCTTTCAGAAGTATTCCAGCTAATAATTGAAGGATTGATAGAATATAACCATTTTCAGCCTCGTAATGTATTAATGAATCTAGGCAATGACTATTCATGGCTCCCTGTATCACAAAGAGAGAGACATCTAGACATTATATCTCTGATTGAAGGATACAACATCACCTAGGAAGGGTTTCCCAACAAAATAGAATCTGAATCTAATCAAGCCTCTAGACCTAACTACCAATTTACAGAGGTAGCTAGCTCCCAATTGCCAGGAAATGCCAAGACTAGAGGAACACCTTAAATAACATAAAAAAAAAAACACACAATCAGCAAAATCCAGTCTTTGAGAACTCATAGGACAAATGACCTAGTTTCTTCAACAAATATATTACAAGGGGAAAAAAGTGAGATGATGGGGAAACCTATAGGTTAAAAAGACTTAAAAAGCATAGAAACCAGTTGCAAAGTATGGAACTTATTTCCATCCTGTTTGAAACAAACTAAAAATATGAGACAACTGGGAAAAGCTGAACACTAACAGGTATTTGATAACATTAAGAATTTATTATTTTTGTTATTTTTATTATGTTTTTGAGGTATGATCAAGATTTGTAATAACATACTAGAAACAATGAAAAGCCTATAGAAGATGGTTAAGTAATTAGTAGAATATAATTTAAAATGGTATTTAAGGATTCTATAAGGGCATACTTTAAATGAGACAAAGACTCTCAAAGTCTTCGTTCGAACTACGAATCTAGTAGTATTGTGAGTCATCTTCTGACTTGAAAAAACTTTCAGGTATTTCAGAAAGCAGAGATGCCAGTTAAATAATTATAAAAAGAGAATAAATTATTAAGACAAGCAAACAGATTTGCACATTAGATTACATTTTATAGAACATGACACTCTTGGAAGCACAGACCTCTTAAATGGTGCTTTTGTATGAATAACATTTCCAAGGCTCATGAACAATCCTGCTCTGTTTTCTGTTATAAATTTTCATGTGGTATCCACCCTGGATAGGAGGGTAAAATTGTTTAATCTTTAGTGGTAGTTAGACTGCTGGTTTTCACTAGCAATTAGAATGTCCTAAATTTTCAAGACTGGGCACTGAAATTCTGCCAGTTAACTTTAAGACAAAACTTCCTTCCTCAGAAACTTTAAGTGTATATAATACGGAAAAGAACAACTAAATAAAATACTTGGTACTTAATTGGAGAACAGCCTTGTCCTTAGGTGATACATACTGAAGTGCTTAGGGACACAGGGTCTGCCTCTCAGGGTTCAGAAAAACTACTTATTATATTATTAAAGAGAAGTAAAGCAAATGTGGCAAAAAGATAACCATTGTTAAATCTAGATGAAGGGTATAGGGGTGTTCATTGCACTATTTCTTGTGGGGGAGGAGGACAAATAATTTTAACAAATGAAATACAAGTTATACCAAATCTGACAAATGAGTTTGCAAACTCATCCTAGAAAAAGTGCTACATACCTCATTGCTGACTATCACTACGGTCACCTTTGAAGTACTCCCCTCGGGAAGCCGTGCACTGACGCCAGAGCCTACTCCACCCTTCAAAACTATTTTGGAACTCTTTTTCTGGAATGGCCATCAGAGCTGTTGTCATAATTACCCTTGATGCCCTGAATGTCATCAAAATGTCTTCCTTTCAATATTTCCTTTATCGTTGGGTAAAGAAACAAGTCACTGGGGGCCAGATCAGGTGAGTAGGGAGGGTGTTCCAATACAGTTATCAATATTTGTTTACTGGTAAAACACTCCCTCACAGACAGTGCTGTGTGAGCCAGTGCTTTGTCATGAATAGGTGGTGAAAAGTTCAGGTTGTTTCCGTCTTTTTCATGTAGACTTTTCAGCACTTCCAAATAGTAAACTTGATTGACTGTCCAGTTGGTACAAATTCATAATGAACAATCTCTATGATATCAAAAAAGGTTAGCAACATCATTTTGACTCTTGATTTGGACTGACGAAACTTTTTTGGTCATGGAGAATTGGCTGACTTCCATTGTGCACTTTGACGCTTTGTTTCAGGGTCGTATTGGCACACCCATGTTTCATCACCAGTGATAACACGGCCCAAAACATCATGTTGCCTCTCCAAAAGGTCTTGGCAAACTTCACCTTTCTTTTGCTTGTGTTCCTCGGTGAGCTTCTTTGAGACCCATTTTTGTTACATACCTCTGTCATGCCAAGATTTTCAGTTAAGATTTTTCTAACTGTTTCTCTATTGATATTTACTTGGTCTGCTGTGCTTCTCACAGTCAGCAGACAATTTTGATGCACAATTTCTCAAAATTTTGCAATGTTTTTGTCAGTTCAGCTCATTCCTGGACACCCTGACCTCTCTTCATTAGTGATGCTTTCTCTCCCCTCAGAAAAATGTTTATAATCCATTTGCACACTGTTTCTTCATGGCATTATCCCCATAAACTTGGACTAACATGTCACTGACTTCACTTCCACCCTTGCCAAGTTTAACAAGAAATTTTAATGTTTGTTCACTGCTCTAATTCAAACTCTGACATTCTCGTGATGGCACACAAACACATACAACAATAATAAATAACACTCAGCAAGACACTGCCACATGTTGACACGAACAGAGCTGTGAGACACAGATGCACCAAGGTTATGAAACCTCACTGAGTTGTTTGTACAGTGCTGCCACTGTAAGCGCACGGTGGCAAGTTTACGAACTTAATTGTCAGACCTTATAGAATGTTGCATTTAGAATAGCAACATGGAAAGCACTTAGCAGATGCTACTAAATTAAAAAAACAACAACACAGAATTCTTGTAAAATAAAAGAAAAAAGATGGAACTATTAATATAATACGTGTATATTAACATGTTGCCAGTGGCTATATACTAGGGTGGTAGCATTATGGGTAATTTTTCTGCCTTTTCTCCAAATTTTGTGTTAAAAGTTTCTACTACTTTTATACTTATACAAATATTTACGTACATTTTAACTTTTATCATGGGATATTTGTTTAAGTAAGGATTGAATTGAAGTTTTAGACCAATTAGGGGAGTATTGCCATCTTAATATCAATTTGACAAGTTCATGAAACAATAGTTTTGGTGAGCGCAAACCTGACTGCTAATTAGTTTCATCAGACAAGGAGGCTGGGTCTAACATCCACAGTTGATCAGACAAACTTAGTAAATTGCCAAATGTTTGTTTTATTTTGAGCTGTGGGGATAAGGTACAGTGTTACTTTTGTCAAGGTAGGAGAAGAGAAAAGTGGGAAGACTTGCATAAATTGCTAGAGCCTAGCAGTAATCAAAGACAGATCTATTGTGTAAAAGTTACATTTTGCATTACATATTTTTCAAAGACATGTCCCTATTTAAGAAATCTTAATATTATTAATACATGATTTAAACATCTCTGAATTTATCTTATAGAGAAGATTTGTGTGTGTGTGTGTGTGTGTGTGTGTGTGATGTACAGTTTCTTAAAAATCTTTTGAATAACAAAGATGCTTTTGACTTAAACAACTGAGGTCCATTTCTTCCCCTGCCAAAGTTTGGTATTTTTACCATCAGGGTCAACAAACCTTGGAACAAACTGTACTAATTGCATCTATATTTTATTATGTTGACAAACTTCAATTCTGAGCTCTCTTCTCTGAGTGTCAAGCAACTTGATAATGTATTATAACAATGATGTTAACATAGAGTGTTTAAGTCAATAACATATAACACTTGTTGCTAATGGTGACATTAATAATTATAGGAACAGGATGAGAGAGCATCTATTGTTGTATGGTAATGACCCCTGCTATAGTTTGAGTTCCCTTGGCAGTATCAAGAGTTTGTCTTGTTGGTGGCCATGGTGTTGCAATCTGTTATTTCACTGAGAACTGCTGGCTTCAGCTATGGTAACTAGCCATAATATTTAATGTAGGTGTCTTGAGCCACTTGAAAACTTCAAAGAAATTTTTTTTTTTTTTTGGCTAAGGCTTTTACATCAAAGCTTTGCCAAGAAAAAACAGTACCTGTATGTATATATTTTAGGGAGATGTTTTATTTCTTTGTGTAGTTTCTCTGATTCCTCTTAGAAATGTTAGTGACATTTGCCTTCTAGAAATGAATATTTTTCTGTTTATCAGTCTACTTACTACTTTTCTATTCATCTGTATCTCACCATGTTCTACAAAGTCTCCCACTCTACCTCCCTCTGTCCCTCCTCCTCTTCCTTCTTTTCTTTCTTCCATTCATTCTTTCATTTACCAATACCACAGTTTTATTAAATAGCTTCTAAGTGCCAGGTCTTGTGCCAGACAGGCACTGGGGACAAGCAGTAAACAAAGAGGTTGGGTCCTAATTGGCTTGAAGCTTAACTTCAAGTGAGGGAAGAAAGAAAATAAACAAGATTGTTTTAGACGGTGTTAAGTGTTCTGAGACAACAGAGTAGGGTACAGTGGTAGACTATGTGGTGTGACTACTTTAGATACGGTAATCAAGGAAGGCTTCTCTGAGGAGGTAGCGCATGAACTGAGGTCTGAATGATGAAGAAGAACCAGCCTTGCCGAGGTATAAGGGCAACCAGAGCCTCATAGGCAGGAGAAACAGTAAGTGTAAAATATTTGAAGCATCTTAACATAACACAGTCAATACAATGAAAAAATTACAAAAAGATAAAAGTAGAACTGAGAGAAGATGGAAGAGAGAGAACAGGAGAAGTTTATAATGCCTGTATGCAAGCCATGGGGTTCGACAAACTAATCTTAAAGTTGAGCTGCAAATTCAGTTCCTTTCTTCCTGAAAGCCAAGATGTAAAAGGAAATGTGGTCAATTTCATGGTTTGCTTTTTTTTTTTTAAGGAAAAGAGGTGTCAGTTTTTCAAAAGGAAAAAGATTTTTTTCTGGAACTAAGAATTAAAATACATTTCTTGATGGACCTTCCTGTAAGGGACATAGAGTGATTGTATTAGTCACCAAAGTTATGGTAATTTGTTATGATAGCCATATAAAACCAATATAATTAGAGTCATTTTGGTTGCAACAACAGTAACTCAGCCATCTGAACTAGCTTAAGCAAAAGAGGGCATTTTATTATGAAGATTTGAAATATTACATGGAATTTAAAGGCAGGAATGCAGCTCACTTCAATAATACTATGATCAGGAATGGAAAGCTGTCAGAACTTTTTTGGTCTCTTCTCTCTTCTCTTAGTGAATCCTTTTCACCTTTTCTGATCTTTCACATGTTCCTACAGCCTGGCTTTCTTCATTCTCAAGGTCACATGGTAGGAAAGCATGTTGGTCAACGGTTCTCAACCTGGGGGTCGAACGACCCTTTCACGGGGGGTCGCCTAAGACCATCAGAAAACACATATCAGATATTTACATTACGATTCATAACAGGAGCAAAATTATAGTTATGCAGCAGCAACGAAAATAATCTTATGGGGGTCACCACAACATGAGGACCTGTATTAAAGGGTTGCGGCATTAGGAAGGTTGAGAACCACTGATTGTGGGTGGACAGCTCCTGACTTTCTAACTTACGATGCTCTGTTTCTATGTTAGCTACCTAGAGAAAAACTGAAATCTCTCAGTCTTAATTCCAAGTTCCTGGGAGAGGGATGGGATCAGCTTGGCTGGAGTTAGATACCTACTACTGGAGCAATTGACTGTAGCCAGGTGGCCTAGTTACCTTGTCTGTGGATCCAGGACTAGTTTCCAGAAAAAGACCTCTGACTATATTTCTGTTTTTGGAATTGCAACTTGTAACTCATATAGGGGTTAAAAAATTATTTAAAAGGGGAAAACGAACATGAAAAAGAGGTAAGTATCAGTGTGCATAGTATGTAGTATGGATAATTTATATAAAACCTGTTTCAGTTATTAAATCTATAGGCACATATGTACTGGGTCATAATGCAAAACTTTTTTTTTTTTTTTTTTTTTTTTTTGGTGGATTATGGGCCACAAAAGTTTGAAAAACACTGGGCTGGGTGATCTGGTAGGATTCTGCTGCACAGATGTAATAAGCAAATTCTCAAAATAATCCCTTCGGTAAATGCAGGGGAATTAGTTTTTAAACAAAAGATAACCTCTTAAATAAGCAGATGGCATATGGGTAAAAGCATGACTCAGTCAGCACGGGCAATTTTGCAATGGTGAGACCAAGTAGTGCAAACATAGATCAGTGGTTCCCAACCTGGCTTTGTATAAACCCATTAGAAAACTTTTTAAAGAGGGTATCATTTTAAATGGGATCTATTTAATCAGAATTTCTGGAAGTGTAATGTGTATCGTATTTCAACACAAAACAAAGCAAAAACAAACAGAACTCCCTAGATGCCCTGATATGTAGCCAAGTTTGGGGCTCACTGACCCAGAGACTATGTAGAAGAGGGGTCATCTGTATGCCTTTCAAACTATTCTCCATAACAGCAGTTTCTCTAAATCTGGCTTTTGATAGGCATTAGAAAGTGGACTGTTCAAAATTATTTCCTGGTAAAGATACGGAATGTAAGGCTTCATAGCTGCTGATTAAAGACAGCTTCGTATATTTCACAGTTCAATGAAGCACATGGTAGAGTTTATCTCCTTTTGTTGGACATAAGAGCACTAACACTCATGGATGGGGGCAGGAAGGTCACTGAGAAAATTCTTGTAGGCTATTCCAGACCTTGTTAGACAATAGTTCTGTTATTCCTCCCGAAGAAAATCTGACCAAGATCCCAAAGTTCCACAGTATCGGACATGGAGATTATTTGTGTTTGGAAAAATTTGCAAAAATTTAAAGTTACCAGTTGCCCATCACGGCCATTTTGTTCTCCAACGAACCTGACAGGATGGACCCCCTACCTCCAAGCAATAAAAGGAATTGACCTGCTTTATCAAGTTATTGGCCATCAAATTTTAGAGGACATGTGCCTCAAATAATTAGGCTAGTATTAGGAGAGTTAAATAAATGTCTTCCTCACAGCTGCTAGAGAGCAGGACCCGTGTCCACAGACGCCATTCCTAGTTTAGGTCATGAAATAGATGAGCATACAGCTGGAGATGAGCATATAGCTGTATTCTAGCCTCCATGGCAGGGGGCATGCACTCAGATGGCTCCACAGAGGTTTGTGGCTAAAACACATTTCCGGGAGTTGTCGCTTGGTCTGCCATGAGCCTGCTCAGCCCCATCTATGGGGACGAACACCCCCGGAGGCCTGCCCCTATCACTGATAATCTGGTTCCTTTTTCCGTCTTTTTAGGCCAGCTCTGAAGCCACTGCAGTGCAAGCCTTGCAACCCCAAATCCACCTGGCAGGCCAAGGCCGTTTCGGGCCTTGAGGGAGAATATGGCCTGGACATCACCTTAGTACTGTAATATCACTGTTACGGAGTTGGGATTTCGTGTAAAGTGGCCACTTCTCTGTGCCCGGGACAGGACTCTTAGGTCTGTCCCTAACAGGAGCTTCTTTCAGGGACGCCTTCGAGTGCACCCGGGGCAGCGGGCCCCTGGGCGTTGCGGGCGCCCTCTCGCCAGCCGCGCTGCGGGGAGACAGCGCTTCGCGCCAGCTGACGCGTTTGTCCCCGCGCGGCCCCCGTCCACCTTCCTGCAGCAGCTCGGGGGGCCTAAAAGTTTCTCCAGGTGCTGCATTCTGGGCTGGGCGACCACCAGCGCCAAGGCTGCGTGCCCATCCCAGGCCAGGGTAAGTGGCCAGGGCGTCGCGGCGGAGGGCGGCCCCACGGGATGGAGCGCGGGTCTGGGCCGCAGCCGGATGCGGCCGTTGCTATAGCGACGCTCGGTAAACGGGCCCCGGGTCTCCTGCTGCCTGCTTGGCCGGGGCCTCAGCTGCGGAGGGCGCCCGCCTAACCCTGCTGTCCCCTCCGTGGGTATTTGAGGTGTCCCCGGTCGCCGGGTTCATCCCCACCTCTCACCTCCGCCACATCTGGGGACCTGAACTTTTTTGAAAGTTTAAAGCCAACTTACTATAGGGTAAGTGCGATTTGGCGAAAGTGACCCCTCCTAAAAAGTTCTGAAATTGCCGTGTTTTCTTTTTTCTTTTTCTCTTTTTAAACTCTCCTAGACCTGGGACGTAGTAGGACCTCATTAAATGGTAGGTCTTTGCCACAGTACCTGCTGTGGTCCTTTGCCCCCAGTTGCACATACCAGGAAATAGTATGGCGGAAGAGCAGCTCCTGCTGGCTGCCTGGACAGGTGATCTGGGCAGTCCACCTCAGTTTTCTCATCTGTACATGCAGATTATGTTTTTCTCTTACCTCGTTGTCTAGAACAAACCCCTTAAGGTATAGGCTCTCCTGCATCAAATAGTTTTCCTTCGTAGCACTTGTCACAGTTGCAATTTTATTTCTCTTTGTGTCTGGCACAGAGTATGTAGTTAAAAAAATGCTTGATTACTTGAATGATAAACATTTTTCTTTTTCTTTTCTTTTTTTTTTTTTTTTTAGTTTTAGGAGAAATAAATAACTTGTATTTGAAGGAGGAAATAGAATTAGCAACCACAAATGAATAAGCAAACAAACAAACCAATAAATGAAAAATACAGTGCTAGCTATGTAACTCCCTACCCTTGTTCAAAATGCCAGAGCTTCAGTAGCCTGGAATTGGTTATATTCCACTTATAGGATACTATTTTTGCTTTAGCATGAAACTCTGATACTGTGCTAAGTTGTTGAGTCACCACTAATTTTCCCTTGTGGGATGGATAGAACATCTCACGATTGATAATCTGTATCTCTGGATACTCTTGCTGCACTGCTTTACAGTATGCCTGGCTTATTGATTGGGGCTATCTAGCTCACTACTGTTGCTATCAGGTAGCAAATATAAGGTATCTCAGTAACACAATTTCTATGCATTTACATTAGTGTTCAAAATCTAATTACCTTTAGCTTTATGAAAACAGATTTCAAATGAAAGTTTATAATTCATCTGGGAAGAATTCTAAATTATAAAGCATAATTTGAATATTTGTTGCTTCTTTATCCTAAGATGACTGAAGTACTATTTAGTTTTTGTTATCTCCTATTTTGGTATATTTGTTTCCCTTCCAGTATATTTCTATGCAGGCAGTTTTACATAGGCTGCTAGAATGACACCATCTCCCACTGGCCACCCAGGTTAAGGCAATAAGTGTTATGCCTCATAGGGTACATAAAAGCTATCATTTATGCAGCTTATTCTAGCTTGTCCTTAGGAAAAGTTATTTTATCTCGCTGAGGGTAAGAGTACTTTCTAAGGAGCATGGGTTTTAAAAATAAAAGAAGTATTAATAATAACAATCAATGACACTTATTAACTTACATGGTTAATCAAGTGCTAGACCTGAAATGGACTGAAAAGGAGATAGGCAAACACTGATATTTACAGAATAGCAATCTTTCATTGCTATTTCTTTTCACCTGTGCCTGGAAAGGGCTCTGGAAGTTATGCCATTGAGATAAGGCCACGAGAAGAGAGACTTGTGGATAAACATTTTTCAATTTCATTAAATGTCCTTTGAAAATATATGGTGGTTAAGAGCACAGATTCCAGAGCCAAACAGATGCTTAGATTTGAATTTCGGCCTTGCCACAGTTCTTTATCGGAAACCCATGGGGCCAGTGTGTTTTAAAATTCAGATTTTTTCAGATTATAAAAAGATAACATGGTGTATATATTGTATCAGTTCTAGGGGGTCTAGGGCAACATCCTGTTATCTAACACAGTAATTTTTCGTTACTAAGATGATGTCACCTTACATGGGATAGTTTCACATCAGTTCAAGTCAGGCTTTGCCAACAAATGAGTTTGCTACAAGTTTATGAGAACACTTGGTTTTCAGCTTTTTGGATTTTTGAATTTCAGATAAGGGCATGTAAGGTGTCCCAGAGTGCCCTTGAGCTCATCACTCTGTGTCCCAGTTTCCTCTGCTGTGAAAGGAGATGATACTAGCACCTCCCTAGCTCACAGGTTCCGTTTGTGTTATTGTGAGAAGTAAACGAATTAATACATGTTAATTGCTTAGAACAATGAGTGGTCCTTAGTCAGTTCTAGAGAAGGGTCAGCTCTTCCTATATCATTTTTATTGTCTCCATCATAATCCAGATTGTGGATGAACCATAATTTATTTGCAATTTACTTACTGTTGGATCTTTATATTTCAAGTACAAGAATATAAAGATGAATATCTCCATGCTTAAATCTTATGGCTAGATTTTTGATTACTGAAGATCAGTTTCTAAAAATGAAATTACAGTCAAAGGGCAGGCTCACTGTGAAAGCTCTTGAAACATACTGCCACCTTCAGAAAGATTATGCCAGTTTACCATTCTGCCATCAGTTTTATGACACCTGTGTTAGCATTAATTAAAGAAACCTTTGTTAATAGCAGAGATGAAAAATAGTACCTCTTTATTTTAACTCTTATCTTTCATTATTGTGTTTAAGTATTAAAAAATCTTGTTGTTAGCTGTTAGAAATTTCTTTTCTGTGAATTACCTGCATCAACTCTATGATGGTTTTTATATTGGAGTCTCAGATATTTCTTATTGATTGTTTAATTGTTGGCTCTCTGCCTCTCCCAGTCCAGGGAGGAACGAGCATGCTGAGCTTGGGCTGGAATTAGTTGAATAAGGTATCCCTTGGAGCCTGGGACAAGTTGTTACATGCAGGCAACAGAACAATGTAGAAAGCAGTGTTTCAGAGGCTGGGTCTTGGGAAAACCTGAAGTCAACACCAGGCTGACCATCTGTGTATCTGAAATTTCAGTCTCACAGGACTTGGAAGAAAGAGAGGGTCCAGGTAGGGGGCAAAGGACCAAGGCAGAAGAGGCAAGAGTGATCCTAAAAGCTGGGAGAAAGAAGCTGTCACCTCCTTTTCTTTGTAGGAACCTTGCAATTTCTTGTATGGAAGAGGAGGGGAATGCTGGGGGGCAGTGTCTTGGCCAGACATTCATTTGTGTGAACTCTTGCTATTAACCCTTGCATGTTGTGCAGGGTCATTTTGCCCACAATTGTCTTTTCATTTAATTTATGATGGCTTTTGATTTATACATTTTAAAACAGTTTTGTTATTTACCTATGAATATTTTTCTTTTTGATTCATTGCTTTTTATGCTTA
Organism: Lyroderma lyra; assembly: GCA_004026885.1. Taxonomy (NCBI): domain Eukaryota; kingdom Metazoa; phylum Chordata; class Mammalia; order Chiroptera; family Megadermatidae; genus Lyroderma; species Lyroderma lyra. The sequence goes on along the minus strand of PVJL010006155.1, from coordinate 5,591 downwards.
GAAAGTCTTTTCCATGCAGGGACCAAATAACTATATTTTCTTTAAAAATGTTATTTTGTGATGTCAGTGAATCAAGGAGGAGTTTAATGTGAGTAAGTAAAAGAGAGTTGAGTAGTGTGATTTCCAATAAAAAACTAAAACATGATGATACAAAGTGTGATACTCTTGTCATCTTCATGTGTCTTTGAAGATAGAAGAAAAGAGCTTACACTGCTCTAAGAGACACTGAGTACGACTTCTGACAGTGTGTAACACGCATTGTGAACTTGTAGAACCCTATCCTTACAGACTTTTTGAAGTGTCCTGAAACAGGAGCTGTGATCTCTGAAGATACTTTCTATAGCTTTTATTCATTTGATGATTTTGTATGATGTTTCAAGATCCCAAAGTTGTTAGATACTGAGAAATAATTTTCCTATTTTTAAAAGAGGCTTAAGCAAAGGAAAATGTAAAATTAATTGCTGGCCTTCTTAATATTGGTAAATTAGTACGCTTTAAGATGTGCTTCCGAAAGAATTTCTCTTCCTGCTGAGATCCAATATGGCCAAGTGAGGCAAATTGTGTTTGGCTTACATCTGTCTTAGAATTCCCGAATGTGGAGAGTAGACAGTTTGTTGCTAACCGAACTATATTAATATATCCTTTCTTACTTTATTAACTAAAATAAATTGTAGCTTGAGAAACTAATCATCTCACAAATTCCTGCTGTTTTATTGACCTGAAGTTCTTTTATTTCAGAAAGGTTAATAAGGTGAGGGGCAATAACTTTTATAATTAATCAGAATATCCTTTCAATTTCTGATGACTAATTATCTTTTTTTTTTTTTTTTTTTTTTTTTGCTTTTTTGGTATGTGGGTAGCTCCCTGGCTGGGAATCGAACCCAGGCTGCAGCGCTGACAGTGCCAGCGCCAGCGCCTTAAGCCACTACACCACCAGGGAACTCCGTAATTATCTTTCTTAACAACTATTGACTTGTTAGTTTGACTATCAGTGAGGATATGGTATTGCATTAAAAAGAAAGCAAGAAAACACAACTTTCTATTGATGAAAATAAGTTGATTTAGCAATACTGATACCATTTTCCTTATTTTTTTTATCTTAATTATTTCGTAAACATTATTAACCTTATAAACATTCATTCAACAAAAATGTATAGGGTACCTGAAACATTTTAGGTGTAGCTCTAGAATATTGTGTTGTATTTTCATGTTTCTATGGTATGTGTACAAAGTTGGCTTGTGGTCAATATCCTTAACATGAGCTATGCTTACTTGGAAACACTGTTCATTTAGGGAATCCAAGAAAAGCATTATAGAAACACCTTCATTCAGCCTCTACGGCTGAGATGCTGATAACTGAAAGTTCTGTTCTGTTACTTTGGGTTTATCCAGGCAGAACGCTCGTGTGCTGTGACAGCTTGCTGGGAGCCAGTCCGCTTACCATTTACCGAATCAGTAGATGGCCATTTGAGTTGTCTCCTTTTTCGGCTATTATGAATGATGCTGCTGCAAATATTTGCATACACGTTTTTGTGTGAGCATATGTTTTCATTTCTCTTGCGTGTATACCTCGGAGTGGAATTGCTGGTTGTGTTTAACTTTACGTTTAACTTTTGGGAAACTGCCATGCCGTTTCCCAGAGTGGCTGCGCTAGTTGGGGTCCTCATCAGCAACGTGTAAGGATTCTCATCGCTCTCCCTCATCAATGGCACTTGTTTATTGTCTTTTTGATTATATACTTCCTAGTGCATATATAGTGGTAACTCCTTATAGCTTTGATTTACATTTCTCTGACGGCTAATGATGTCGAACAACTTTACATGTGTTTATTGGTCATTTGTATCTACAGAGGGGACCAAAAAGTGTGTACACATTTTAAGAAAGAAAAAAACTATATTAAAATTGTGATAATATATACCAATAACAAAAGATGAATACAAGCGACATTTGACTTCTGCAATTACAAGAGGCACTCAAAGTGGTTACTACCATCAGTGCCCAGACACTTCTGATTACGGTGAACTACTGCCTGAGCAACACTGACCCAAGTGTCCGCTTGTGTCCCTGCACATGCCGTTTCAGTTTCTTCCCCAAGTCCCACCAGTGTAGCCGGTTTTCTACAGGACACCACATCCTTTAAGGTCCCCATAGGTAGGAGTTATGGCGTGTTAAGTCAGGAGAATGTGGGGGAAACTCAAACAACGTTCTTGAATTTCAAACACCACTTCAATATGGTCTTGTGCTCCTGGAACCACAACCGCGCTTCTGCCATTTTCTGTGACTGTCCTGCCTGTTGCATGGTGACACCAGCATTCACTTGATTAAGGCCATCTTTTGAGCAAACGTCATACTATACATTGCTACCTTAATTCAATTTAACTTTGAAAAGTAATACATAGATAGCATTGCTTAATATGTGTGTACATTTTTTGGCACCCCAATATGTTAGAGAAGTATCTTTTAAATCTTTTGTTATTTTTATTTGGATTATCTTTTGATGGTTGAGTTATAAGAGTTCTTTATCAGATATATGATTTGTAAATAGTTCTCCTATTCTGCAGATTGTCTTTTTATTTTCTTGATACTGTCCTTTGGGGAACAAAAGTTTTTAATTTTCTATCTGTTTTTTCTTTGGTTGCCTGGTTTTAGATGTCATTTCTAAAAAACTGTTGCCCAGTTTAAGGTCATGAAGATTTACCGGTATGTTTTCTTCTGAGAGTTTTATAGTTTTAGCTTGTACATTTAGGTCTTTAATCTATTTTTAGTTAATTTTTGTGTATGGATGAGTTACATGTCCAAATTCATTCTTGTGTATGTGGATATCCACGTGTTCTATTACCATTGTTTTTATTGTTAGACTTATTGAGGTGACATTGATTAACAAGAATTACAAGGTTCCAGGTGTACAGTTCTACGGTGCATTGTGTGTTCACCACCCAGTGTCAGCTCTCTTCCCATCACCATGTATTTGGCTCCTCCTCCCTCCTCTTCCACCCCCTCCCCACTTACGCCCAGGTAACCACTAAACTGTTGACTGTCCAGAAGTTTTCTTTTCTTTTTCCTTTGTTGCTTTCAGTTTTATATTCCGCATATGAGTGAAGTCATACAGTTCTTTGTTTTTTCTGTCTGGGTTATTTCACTAAGCATGATGATCTCTAGGTCCATCCATTTTGTCACAAATGGCAATATTTCATCTTTTCTTACAGCTGAGTAATATCCCATTGTGTATACGTGCCACAGCTCCTTTATCCAGTCATCTGTCGCAGGGCACTTTGGGTGTTTCCATGTTTTGGCCACTGTGAACAGCGCTGCAATGAACATTGGGGTACATAAGTCTGTGTGGACAAAGGTTTTCAAGTCTTTTGGGTAGATCCCCAGAAGTGGAATTGCTGGGTCATGTAGTAACTCCATTCCCAATTTTCTGAGGAACCTGTACATCATCTTCCATAGCGGTTGTACCAGTTTGCACTCCCACCAGCAGTTCACTATTTGTTGTGTATCTCACTTGACTTATTTGAGTCAACTGTGAGTCATGCTTTGGGGAAACAAAATTTCTCCATTTGTCACCTCAATTAGATACCACCAGAGGACACTCCAGGCAAAGGAACATCTGTATTACTATCTAGGCTTTTAACTCCAAATTTCTATGGAGGCTTATAACTTGCTGAGTTGGCTTGTAGGGAAGGTAAGATTAGGGCTGCTTCCCCTTGTAATCTAACTTAAGGTCTTTCAGTGGATCCATGTGGCAGCCTCCTTGCCATCTTTTCTTTAACTCATAACCTGACTGCCACTTAATCTTCTGGGGACAGGGAAGACAGAGGAGAGGTTGCTTCCTCCCACGCTGGAGGGGGCCCCAAATTTTCCTTTCAGTCTCATGGGAAGAACAGAAAAAGCCAGGTGAACCTTTTCACAAAGAAAAGGGGGTGATGACAAAACTTTTAACCTCTTCGTACCTCCCAGTGAGCCTTGGCTGGCATCAGAACTTTCCCCTTAAGAATGGAATAAATGGGGAGGGCGCCCTGTGTTCCACCCGGAGGGTGAAGTGTGCGTTGTGGAAAAAGCTTAGGATTGGGGGGGTCAGGCTCACCTGAGTTTAAATTTTGGCTCTGCATTTCTACCTTTTTTTTTTAATTCATTTTTATTGTTAGACTTATTGGGGTGACATCTGTTACCTTTTGTTTCTTTATCTGCAAAATGGGGCTTATAGAAATCATCCAATTTTTCAGGACAGTTATGAAAAACAAATAAAATATAATATGTAAGTGCCTAACAAATTTGTAGCCCCTCAGTAAATGCTAGTTTTCCTTTTTTCTTTTCCACGTTTCTGGGAAACTTCTATAAATTTGCACTAATACCGTTTTTTAAAAACTCCATGGAATCTTAGAGTTGGAAGGGACTCGTGACTGTTAACATTTTGCTGAATCTCCCAAAGCTCTTTTTATGTTTATTTACTTGATTTATTTAATTGGGTTTTATTGATCACTTACTGTTTTACAGACACTGTTCTCTATATGTTTGTCATAAGTCAGTGGAGGAGAGGTGATAGGCATACATGACACAAGCCTGGCACCTTATCCTTTACTCATCCTCACACCCATCATTTGATTTTTTCATTTACTAAAGTATGAGCCAGACACTATTCTAGGTTCTTAGAATACAAAGATCCAGTCTTTGAGAGGTCATGGTCTCTTGTAGGGGAAGCAAAACCAAGAAATCCTGATATTCTGTGGGAGGTGCTATAAGAGACACATAGATTGGTACTATGAGAGTTGGAGGAGAGCACTCCTGGGTCTGTTTGGGCAAGTCAGGGAAGGGTGAGCAAAGGGGAAAGGAATCTGAGGCAGAATGAACAGTAGGTGCAAAGGCCTGGAGGTGGGAGAGAGAGTAGGACTTTAAGAAAGTTGGTATCCAGAGGAATAATCAGAGATGAGGACTGGACAGGATAGCAGTGCCCAGCTTACAAAAGCCTGTAATGCTGGGTTGAGATTTGAAGTCAGTTTTGGTGGAGAAAACAGAAGCACAATTTGTAGTTAAGAATTAACATCTATCTTGGCTTCATTCTTATTTCTAAGCCTAGCTTTAAAGAATCCTTTTCTTTTTTTTTTATTTTTTTATTTTTTATTTATTTATTTATTATTTTTATTTTTATTTTTATTTTTATTTTATTGGGGTGATATCTGTTAGCAAGGATTACATAGGTTTCAGGCATACAATTCTACAGTGCATTGTCAACTTGATGTATAATAAGTTCACCACCTAATGTGACTTCTCTTTCTATCACCTTATATTTAGCTTCCCCCCCTCCTCTCCCACCCCCTCCCCTTTCTCCCCTCCCTAACCCACTTGTCCCCACATAAACATTAAACTATTGATTGTGTCCATGGGTTATTTGTTTGTTTGTTCATTTCTTTTTTTCTTTGCTTTCAGTTTTATATTCCGCATATGAGTGAAATCATGCAGTTCTTTGTTTTTTCTGTCTGGCTTATTTCACTTAGCATGATGATCTCCAGGTCCATCCATTTTGTCACAAATGGCAATATTTCATCTTTTCTTACAGCTGAGTAATATTCCATTGTGTGTATGTACCACAG